>APFE031159120.1:27220-79475 GCA_000404065.3 Pinus taeda | reverse complement strand
TATATTGTGACTCCTTAGACTCCTATATATAGAAAGGAGGTTTTTTCATTTGAATCATCAAAGAATTGTTCATTTATGTAATGTAAAGGAGGTTGCCCCCTCGAAGAGGCTGAATTTTAAGGAGTTGATCTATATTTTCTATCTTTTCTTGAGTTGGTTTCATAATAGGCCTAGTCTCTGGGTTCTCCAAAATTCCCACCCTTTCTTAGTAAAATTTCTTCTTTTTATACATTGTGGAATAGTTGTTAATTTTTGAAATGGCTCAAATTATCTAACTGTTTTCCTAACTATATGAAGTTAAAACTATTACAGAATTTTACAGAGGGTAAAAGACACCTCAAAGAACATGAAATAAAAAGAACATAACTAGATTCAGGAAGGGATGATAATTGTTGGCTTGCTCCATTGATCCGCTACCGAATTCCTCTATGAATGCCCTAATGATGCTTAATTTGTCTTATCTATAATGAAATACATTTAGTTTGTGTAAGCCTAGGCTTACATGGGCATTATAATTGGCCAAAGTGCCAAGAAATATATCGAATTGTCTTCCTCTTAAGCTTCGGCTCTAACCCTGATTTTCCTCATTACACAGCAAAATTAACACGAAATTTTGATTAATCCAGAACTCAAAAGAGTAAATCTTGCTTTATAAACCTGTCAAATCTTCCCATTCAACGCTCCATTGACTTCCATCACAAATCGCAATCGGCCCAAAAATCCCTATAAAACTTTACTTATGCACCCTTAGGCTGCAATAACTATAAAAATATTGGAATTATGCATAAAACCTTTATAATGAAAATATATAATAAAACATGCTTTTCCGCTTCTAATAAGGGCTCAACAAAATTCCCAAGGTATACTTCCCGTCGATTCATCTCCACCGTAGATCTACGCTTTTCAGATCAGTGATCTACAAAGGTTTTCAGGTGGGACATAAGCCTGGAGAATACCTACCCGAAATGGGTGGTTTCCTCTTTCCACCTGGCTGCTACGTGTTGAATGATAAGTGGGATCGGGTGATCTCCACTAAAAACCACATACCATTTTCCTTCCACCCGAAATCCCGCCTTATAGCTTGAAAATTTCCTTTTAATACACCTTGCAGACCCACCGGGGCTTTTAATTATACTATATATATGCTTAAAGTCCTGCCTTTCTATTATAATCCTTTATAATAGAAATGCGTATAAAATTGTGTGTCTTTTAATATATTAATTAAACCTTTACAACCAGCGATAAGACAGATGCGCTGAGTTATATAAAATATGGTGTATAAACTATCGGGTCCAGAACCCAATCGCTCATTGCAATCAGTGCTTTCCATACATCTATAATATGATGTGTGATATGACAGACCCGTCGCAATTATAAAACATAATATATATCGTTTCGGGTCTATCATCACAAATCGCGATCGGCAGAACCCATATGCATGTATATAAAGGACTTTCGATACAGCAGAGTTGCCGCACTTTTAAACACACTATATATATTATTTCGGGTCCGGCCCACCCATATTGCAATCAGAGGCTCCATATACATACATATAATTGCGGACCCGACGAACTTTATGAAACATAACTTATAGTATTTCGGGTCTGGTGTTAATGCTTTAACCCTTGTTTCATTTGTAAATCCGATATATTTCTTCATTTCCTTTATATTTTTATTTCCGATATACTTGCCTTATTTTTTTTCAAAATATTTTTCAAGTGATTTTGAATGAAACAATGAATGAAACAAAAAAAAAATACATGTTACAACAACGTGCATGCCTAAAATCAAGGAAAATCAACACTTGGAGAAAACTTCTAAAATATATATGTGCCACCTTTAGGAAACTAATAATAGATCCCTACTTCCTAGGTATTCTTTTTTCCCTTTATTTTTCATTCTCTTTTCTTTTTCGGGGAAACTTGCCATGCCCACTATCGGGAAAGACTGCGCAATTCTGGAGAATTTGGAAACTTTTTGGCTCAATGCACTGCGGAGTTTCTGATCAATGAAGGGTTAGATAGTTTATGGGATCATTATTTAGCTATCTTCCATGATTGCACAATTTCTTAGCTCAAGGATGATTTTCAGTGTGAACTATGCAATTCCCATCATCAAGGTTTCATGCCCTCGAGGATTGTGCAGTTTCTAGAGGAAGGCCCAAACCTATTGTGTGACCAAGTTAGGAGGTTAGGTTATGACTTAGAAAGATCAGGTAAGTGTAAAATGATCAAACACAAGCACAAATGACATAGATAAGTCTCAGTCAAATCATGAGTACTTGACAACAGTACAATATAAGCTCATGTGGATAGGAAGGATGGCTCCAAAATCAAAGCATAGGAAAAATTTTTGAGGGTGGTTGTAGCCGCTACAACACTAGCGACACACTAGTAGAATTCCAACTCCCTATATGGATCTTGTCTCATGTAAAACATGTCTAACTCTTCCAGAAGTATTTTTCAATTCATTGATTGTTGCAGTTTCTTCACATAGCTTAAGTTAAAGATGTAATCCCTACCATTCTCTTTATCGGCAACACACATACCAAGCCAAGTCAGACTGTTTTTTTTAATTCTAGATGATGAGTATATAAATGCACAAGTAAAATAAAATTTTAGAGTCTTATTTTTCATCTCTGGTGTTGCTTCGCTACTAGTAGGCCTGGCCAAGACACAAGCGAAGTCACTTCAGGAACACAAGCATTGCTCCAATGTCATCGAACCTGGAAAGTACCCCGGCAGAGTTTCTTGCTTCACCTCTCTACGCAGGAATCCTTTCTCTTCTTTCGCCCCTTATTTCATTTTTTCATTTTTTCATTTTTATTTGTTCAAAGAACCGTGCATAGGCACTTATTTATTTCATGGGGGTGGAAGAGGGATCCCAACTTATTGAGAGAAGAAGAGGTTTCCCCTTCAGAGAAGGATATCTATATACACCTCTGGCATACTTGTTAAGGTTTTCCTACCCTCCTTACTCTACTCGACTTAGTTGACAAGGATTAACTAAAAATAGAAGACTGATTAGTGTAGGCAGTAATAGTAAAAGTGCAAGCATCATGATTTCACTGTGACTTTCTCCGAAATGAATGTATTTTGCGTCAGAGTTTCATCTACTAAAAGAAATGCAAGATTCATATAAAGAGGGGGAATAGACGGATAACCAAGCATTGATAGCAGTACAACTTCCTCTTGGATTTCACTAAGCTTGTCTAAGAAGCCAAACACGGTCTCATGCGGAAGCCATCCTATGACTGAAAATAAAACAAACAGAAGAAAAGTGTGGAGTGGAAAGTAAAAGAAAAAAATCAAATAAACCAACAAGAAAAGAAAACAACTACTCCTACTCCTAACCTAATAGTGAATAGGCCACACTCACATGAAATGCTACTTCCAATGCATCCCCTGGCGCATTGGTTGGCCTATGTACGAAGTTTGAAAGAACGTGTAGAAAATAAAGAAATAAACACGAATGGGAGACATTCTACGAGTGCATGGTGGTGTGTAGAAACAATGTGACCTGAAGACATGCAAGCACAAACTTTTGAATTGTGAAAAGGGACGAACATAAAGAAAGAAGAAAATTTTATCTTTACAACCATGCTCACCATGTAATACTCCTCCAATGACTGAGCGATAGGATCATGTGATACATATGGAGGATGTGAAAATTGTAAAACAGATTGAGAGTGAATGTGTGCGGTAGAGTGATGAGGAACCTGGAAATATTCAATGTATTTTTTATCGGAAGTGGAACTGCCCTCAAGACTATGAGAACCTGACATAACCATCAAATCAGGGGTAATTGCCTCGACATATTACGATAGTTCCAATTCACCAAAATATGGATGATGGAAGACTGGTGGCTTAGAAATATCAACAATGGAAAAATCAGAATCGTGATGAAATGAATCAATGAAAATATCACGACAGCCACGATTAGAAAGCTCAAGATTAAAAATAGAGGCATCCTCATGATGTGACTAATCGTAAAGAGGGGATGATGGAGAACAAGAAATTTCACCCTCTATATTTCTAGAAAGATAAGATGAGAGATTTGGAGGATCATGCAAAAAATATTTGTCCTCTCTACATTCAAATGAAAAACTAGCATTCCATGTGTTCTGAGAATGATTGAAAGTAGTAACATCAATAGAAATTATATTTTCACAAGATTCAATAGGACTTGCAAAATCGTGGAAAATGTCAGGATAATGTGAAAGAGGTACGGGAGGAAGGAGGCCATCCTTCATCATAGATTCTTGTTCAAATTTAGACTCCCACATATATTCATTAAAAATGATATCACAGGTTTGTTTTTCAACACCAACTCCATCTAGAACCTGATCCTCGTGAACATCAAACGAGAGATTAAAAACAGGAGAACACAACACACCACAATCTAGAGAATCGGAGGGACCAAAGGATGGAGAACGAGGAGATAACACTTCATCACAACCATCAAACTCACAGTCCAAACCTGCACTCAAATTTTGAGTATATGAGGTGGAAAAATATGGGGGTAGATCAATGGATGAATTATTGACCTCTCCCACCTCAACCTTTAGAACTAGAGTTGTTTGATGAGAAGGCGATGAAGGGTTACTTGGAATAACAACCTAATCCGTCACAGATTTGGAAGCTCTAATACCAAGGTATGTTGGGATAAATTCGATCAATTCAAGCTCATGTGGATTTTCTGAGATGTGAGCAAGATATAGGAATATGTCTACCAACAAAGACCAATCAACATCATCTTTTGGAAATTCAAAGTTGAAATTAATAAAACGATTGTGAAAATCTTGAACAAATTCATTAGGTGCTTTTCAAAAATTCAAGATTTTCTTACATAGAGTTTTATGATCATAGAAATCAAAAGCATGACACAAATCTATGAAAGGTTCTTCGAAAGAGTGTGTGGAGTCATTAGGCAATGTGTTACACCATTTTCATACGCACCCTTCAAACATGAGAATGAACAATCGATAGCCAACATCCTCACAGTGGATGTTTTCTTTATGCATAAATCAAGAAAATATGTGGTGTGCTCAAATCAGGTTGTTTCACCCTTGCCATTGAATTTCAAATTGGACAAGTCGTCAATAATTCTTGCTATCACTTTCATATTTGTGTGTCTATAAAAACATATCGGGGTTATGATTGTGTAAGAACTCATTAAATGTGTGGATAAATTCAAAATAGACTTCAAGGGCTCAGATTGTCATTTGTCCCTCCTTCTTGTGCCAGAAATGTTGACGGTGTTGGACTTGCCAACATTCAGGGGATCTCCCTGATATGAAGTCTCAACTAGACCTCACACCATTTGGAGTAGAAGTCCCAATAGTGGGTGGTAATGTTATGCCTTGACTGCAAAAATGTGCAGAGTTAAGTACAGTAAATTGGGTGAGATAAAGTGTGTGACCCTGTGGATAGTCAAGTGTGATGCATGAAGGTTCCAACACATGAAGGGAAAAGGAAGTGTGCCTCTCGGAAGCCTGTACTGGTAGGCAACTTGAAAGGAACACATGAGCATAATGACATCACATGAAGGGAAAAGGAAGTGTGCCTCTCGGAAGCCTGTAATAGTAGGCAACTTGAAAGGAACACATGAGCATAATGACATCACAAGATAAGATGCAGAATAGTCCATAAGTTAAAGTGATTAATTAATACAACAACACACATTCAGCATGATTCATACAAATGAAAACAAAATATTTCATAATCATATGCGTAAGTTAAATAACATACATTTCAAATACAACAAGAATAGTCCTACTATATTCACAACATACACAAGAAAGCGTGTTGGCTCTGATTTTATTATAAGTGAAATTTCCATTCATACTTACACCATTGATGGACTACTAGCCTCAATAGTGGAACATTAAATTAAAGAACATCTGCTCCTCCAAAGAATTATACTCGCTCTATACTACGGAGAATCCAAGTCTCTTCACAATAATCCCAAGCTCCTTCTAAGCCTAATCCTATCCAAAATCTTGGCTCCCAAAATCTTGTTACATGATTTATGAGGTTCTATTTATAACAAGGGGGTGGATGACCTTTCAACCCCCCTTTGTGACCTTTGAACTACCCTCATGACTCTTAAACTTCTTTCAAATGACTCATTACATTACATAATGACTCTTCATATTCCAATATTGACACTTGTAATTTCACTTACAACATAATTACAAATATTACAATTTACACTTGTACCCATATAAGAAAAAATATGGTAGAGACAACTTGACAACCTAACAAGAAAAAACAATATGAAGCTTGAGTTTGGGAGAACTCTATCTCAACAAATTCTACTTGATGTTTTGTAGCAACATATTGGTGCCAATATTGATATTGTCTGATGATATTCCCAAACTACATGATGGTGTCCGGATGGAAGCAGATTCTCGCCTGCATGGCATCCAGGTACAATGACTTGGAACTAGTTTCAAGTTCATTTTGAATCATGAGAAACATTGTTCTGATTTGGATAGGACCACCAATGTAATTATGCATGTTTTATTTGCTTAGCTCCAAATATTCCTTGGCAGAAATTTGTCTCATCTTCTCTAAGTACACTTCAATCTCCTGTCGAGCCTAGTTCCTAGGTTCAGCTTCAGTGAGTGAACCAAATGATGGGATCTTCTGTGCATTCACCAAGACATCCAAACTGTTGTATAACCATACATATGAGGCCTGAACATTACGAATGAAAGAGGTGAGTTTCTTGTTGTTCTAAATCAACATTCAGACCTTCTCTTTCTCCAACTCTACCTATGGCTTCAAGTTAAGTGGCACCCCTTTGTATCGCATTTTCCACTACAGGGCGGAAATGGAAGCTTGTACATTCTTAAGAGTTTTGAAAAAGTCTCTGCTCTGTTATTGCAAAACCATGCAAGTGCCAAATTTCCTTATGTATGGTTATGAGCTCCTCATAGTCCCACATGGCCTCTCCAAGTGTTGATACTTCACCAAGTATCACTACTCTCATTTCATCCAAGTAGACATGTGCAGACATTGTGTTTTGTGTTGTTTCATGGAGCTATTCTATCTCTTCTCAGGTAGCTTGTAAGTTCTATTTCAATTTCTTATTCTTGGTCATCAAATACTGAGTGTTTGATCTTGTTGCACTTTCAAAGGCCAATTTTTCTTTGGAAATGGAATTTGGATTCTTGTTGGTGTCTGCCACTATCACCCTCTCTTTAATGAATGCAGGTGATGCATGATAATACGAAGAATTATTTCTTTGTGCTTATACAATTCTCTTTTGGAATTCTTCATAAGACAGATTGTACAAGTCCATTACTGAATCATCATCAAGAGGAACAACATCCCCTTCTTCGCTTGGAGCTAACTCTGATGTTGGAGGTGATGGAGACTGAATGGTGACCTATGGTGCACTCAACATCAGTTCAACATCCTCATTATGTAGCTCCAATTCCAACTCCATATTTGAAACTTCAATGAAGTCTTCAATATATTGAGAAATCTCCCGATCCCACATCTATTCACCTCCTCCTTTGTTGCTAGTTGGTTTTGTTCTTGCTCTTCAACTTGTGTTGGAACTGTTTCTTCTGATATGGTGCCTTTCCTTTCTTCTTCTTCCTGCTTGTACTTCTCTTCTTGTTATTTCCTCCTTAGCTCTCATTCTTCCTTCAATTCTTGTTCTGCTTGCTTCAATCTCATTCTTTCTTCCTGCAAGCTCTACTTTTCTCTCTTCCTCCACAATACTCTTTGTATCCTCTTCTTCCTCTTTGCTTCTTCTGCTAAAGCCACTTTCATAAGGATTGGATCCGCTTTCATCTTGCAGCTTTGTTCTCCCCCTAGACTATCAAAATCCTTTCACTTTCCCTTATCCTGTACTATTGGTACTGCTTCCAGATTTGTCCTATAGATTTTCCACAAGGCTCTTTATTGAAAGAGCTTTATTAACTTTTTTCCATGTTTGTGCTGAACCCTTTTCTATAAACCATTAAGTGTTTGCATACACTGGAAAGTCTATGAACTGATGTTTTCTCAACTTCTTCCCCGGTATTGCTTTCAGTGGTCTCTTTTAAAGTGTCTCTCTTTGGTGCCATGGTAACAATGGCTTCTGGGAGAAATTGCTTCACAATTGTGGTACTTATGGGACAAAAGAAAACTCATGGAAAGCAAAAATTAGCTTTGGAAAATCTACCTTCAAAGCATGATCAAGCAGCAAACTGGGAAACTAGAGATAAGGTTTGAATTTTTTTATCAACAAGGGAGACTTTCTAACTGTGGGAACTATGCATTACATAGTCCCAACAACCAAGGGCGCAGCCTGAGGCTTGAGACTATGAATGCACAGTCCAGCCTAGGTTAGGCCTAGGAGAGATTGTGCATTGTGCATTCTCAGTGGCTAAGGTGATAGGTTGACCCCTAGAATTGCACAGTGCACAGTTTGATCTAGTCTGTAATGTGAACTATGCAGTACCAAAGGCCAATATTGTGGCTTGATCCTTAGGATTGTGCAGTGCCCAGCTAGGCAAGGCAAGATCTGGCCAAAGCAAGTGCATATTTTCCTAGTGGAAGTGTAGAAAATGAGAAAAAGTGAGGCATAATGAAATATTGAGTGCAAAAATAACTAAGTATGAGTGAATCAATACAGATCAAGTGCAGAAACTAATCAAACATAAGGGAAATCAAATATTTGATGAGAGTCGCCGCAATGGTGACCATGATGCAGACTTAAACAGGAACGCAACAAATTACAGAGATAACCATAAACACATATATGCAGTGTAAATAATACTTCATTTCATTAATGTAAAATACCGAAATCTTCTTACAAACAGTAATGGAAATAAACCAGCTAGGGTGATGGTAGCTTATCTCTAAGAAGAGATGTGGTGGCTACATGCCTCTGAAATGTGTTACGATGAGACTCGAAGGCCTATTTATTGTTGAGAAACAATGGAAAACCCTTAACATTCCAAAACCTAACCCTAGAAGATGAAACACCAAACTATGGCCCCCATTTGGGTAAATTGGTACATCAACTTCTCGAGGTGGTAATTTTGGCATACGATCTCCATTTGACACATACAATATCTCATTAGAAATATCTATCCAAGTACTACCACTTTGGGAAGGGAAACATTGGTCAATGGACCCATGTTTCCCCCATATTTCCAAAAAAATGTCGTTTAGGGCCTCAAAACGGCTCCAGAAGTTTAGGACCCGAAAAACTGTTAAAAATAGTAAGTTGTGCTATAATTAAGGAAATTGAAAATGCTGAGAGAAACAATGGTGGGGGTCCAGGTGGACTTGGCAAGTGGCCACCAATATCCACCTGGATCATTCCTCCCCCCTTAGGAAGAAATGGTCCCCATTGCGTTGAGTTCCTTCATGAGATGAGGAAACTTTTGCTAAACTTGGCCCCTGGTGAGCCACTTGCCCTAGTGAAGGAGTTGGCCTGCTTTGACAACTCAATACAGTTGGATATTCTATTGATGAGTGTTCTTGATCTGTGTGTCCATGATCTGATCAGTTTTAGCTTGTTCCATGCAATCTGGATATAATTATGTTGGTGTGAGCTGTTTTGCAATGTCGGATGTGTCTAGAAATGGTGGAAAGTATGGCCGAAGGCGGTCCACATTAAACGCTGGGTGCAGGCCAAGGAATGGGGGAATGCTGAGCTCAAATGCATTGTCTCCAACAGCCTTAGTAATGGTGTAAGGACCATAGCGGATTGGTCTCAATTTCCGATAGACTCCAGTAAGGTGTTCCTTTTGCAAATGCAACCAGACTTTGTTGCCCACCTGAAACTTGTGTGGCACCCGATGTTGATCATGTCGCTGCTTGTACTTTCCATTTGATTTCTCCAGAATGTCATGGACCTGCTAGTGAATATGTTGGATGTGCTCAATGAAGTTGGTTGCCTTGTCTATTTCGAACTGGACATGAACTGAATCTATGTGAGTAGCTACAAGTGGCATGGCCACATCAATGGGGCATAGTGACTCGAATCCCAAGCCCACCCAAAAAGGGTTGTGGCCAGTCGAGCTGTGAAGATCTTGGTTGTAGCTATGCTAAACATAGGGGAGGCTCTCGTCCTATGTGCGTGGATGCTTTGAGTTGTACATGCACAGAATGTGTAAAATCATCCTATTGACAACCTCTGTCTAGCCATCAGTTTGGGGATGGAAGGCTGTGGACTTAGTGAGTTTGGTGTCCAGCAATGACCAGAGACTGGACCAAAATGTACTGAGGAACTGACTATCCTGATCTGAGATGATAGACTGTGGGATCCCAAAGTGCACCCACACTCGTTCAAAGAATAGTTTAGTCGTGGCTTCTGTTGTGATATTCTTCTTGCAGGCCTCCATAATGTCCATCTTCGAGAACCTATCGATGACCACAAAAACACAGTCATTTCAATGCTTAGTGGAAGGAAGGCCTGACATGTAATCCATGGATATGGATTCCCAAGGTCGACTAAGGGTAGGAAGCGGGGTATAGAGGCCTTGCTTCTTGATGGTCGGTTTGGCAATGGCATAGGCAGTAGATGGCCTGATGTACTTCCCGACATCCTGTTAAAGATTCAGCCAATAGAAATACTTTTGTAGTACTACCACCGTTTTCTCGACCCCGAAATTCCCAGCAGCCCGACTGTAGTGTGCTTCCCAAATCATCTTGGCATTCTCGCTTAAAGGAACACAAAGGTGACCTAGGTGGCATAACAGGGCATCCTGGAGGTGAAAATCTGGAACATGCTGACCCTCCAAGAGTGTCAGGTATGCCTGGCCGAATTCTGGGTCGCTTTTGTAAAGAAGTGGCCAATCAGAAGTCTCGTGCCCACAAGAGTTGAGCACGGTGGTTAACGCCATGATCAGTGGTCAACTGAGGCAATCTGCAACATTATTGGCATTGCCCTTCTTATACTTGCTATTCAAATGGAACTGTTGCAAGTATGTAGACCACTTCTGATGGCAATCATTCTGCAATTTCCCTTGGGTCTGTATGAACTGCAGGGATCGGTGGTATGTGTGGATGACCATTTCCTTCCCCAAAATGTAATGCTTCCATTGTCGGTAGGCCTGCACAATGGAATACATCTCTTTATCATAAGTGGGATACTTCCGGACTGTGTTAAAAAGTGTTTCACTGTGGTATGCCACTAGATTCCCATGTTGAGTAAGGACTGCCCCAATACCATAGTCAGAGGCATCTATCTCAACCTCAAATGGTTGTTGTAAATCCGGTAACGCGAGCACTGGTGCCATGCAAAGGTGATCTTTCAACTCTATGAATGCCTTCTGTTGAGATTCAGACCAAAATAATTTTTCTTTCGCTCCTCCCTTGGTGACTTGACTCAAGGGCCAAGTGATATGAGAAAACCCCAACAAGAACCTGCGGTAGAAGTTGGCAAGACCTAGAAAGTTGCGGAGCTCTGTCAGAATGGTTTGAGATGGCCAATCTCAAATGACTTGGATCTAGGTTGGATCCACATGCACCCCCTTTTCATCAATAATGTATCCCAGATATTGAACCTGGGTCATGCCAAAAGTGAATTTCTCCAAATTAGCACATAGCTTGTGTTGCCACAGTGTTTGGAGAACCTGTCAGATGTGGTGGAGGTGCTCTTCCCAACTCTGGTTGAAGATCAGAATGTCATCCAATTATACCACTACAAATGAGTTGGTGAATGGCTGCAAGATGTCATCCATTAGCCTCATGAAGGTTGCAGGAGCATTCGTCAATCTGAAAGGCATAACCAACCATTCGAAAAGGCCCTCCTTGGCTTTGAAGGCAGTCTTCCACACATCAGATGGTTCGATTGGTACCTGGTGATATCCTGACTTCAGATCGAACTTGCTAAAATATTTTGCCCCCTTTACTTGGTCCAAGAGGTCATCAATCCGCAACATCGGGTACCTATTATGGAAAGTGATATTGTTCAGTACCCGATAGTCAATACAGAGTCTCCAAGTCCCATCCTTCTTCTGTACCAACATGATCGGGCTTCCACAAGGTGAAGAACTAGGATGGATGTGACCTTTCTACAGCAGCACCTGAATCTACCTCTTGATTTCATTGTTCTCCAGAATGGAGCACTGATAAATTGGTCCATTGGGTAACGGCGCACCTAGGGTCAGATAAATGGAGTTCTTGACGTGACAATGTAGAGGAACCCCTGTGGGGGAGGTGAAGATGTCCTCGTACTCTTCCACGACCTTGTCCATCTGTAGTTATTGTGCAGAGGGGCCCTATCTAGAGGTCGTGGCCACCGTCTTCTTCTTTCCTTGAGGGAATATCATCAGGAAAACAAATTTCTCGGTTTTGGAAATGAGCTTACTGCATTGTTTTGCAGTAATCAAAGAGATGGCGGTAGGCGGTGCTACCTCTGGTATCCTGTACAACTTATTTCCCAAGTAATAATAATACGCACGGGCCTGATTCATACACAAGCATGTCGCTTCCACAAGTATGGTTGTCGTAATAATACATCACAAACTTCAAGGGGAGCAATGTCACACAATACCTCATTTGTGAAGGGCTTGATGTTGTATGGAAGGCGACATTGTTGGCTCACACGAAGATCTCATCCTTGGTGAAGCCACCCGATGGTGTATGGTTGTGGATGTGTTGTGGTCGGTAAGCCCAACTGCTTCATGACCTCTACCGAAATGAGGTTCTTTTGGCTCCCGCTATCGACAATGAACTGTAGTGAAGAGCCCTTTACCCACATCGGGGAGTGGAAGAGATGCTCCTCCTTCTCTGGATCTTCGGGTTCATTTTTCTAGATCTTGGCGGTAGCAACAGTGGCATTGGGATCCGCATCAATGATCTGCTTCCGTTTGTCATTCCCTTATCGGGTTCTAACTCAGAGTTGGAACATGCATCTAATTTTGAAACCTTTAGCTCAGCCACCGGTGACTGCTTGACCCGACACACTTGTGTTGTGAGTAGAGCTCTTATGGAACTCACACCATTTTCCCATTTCCTTTTTCGGCTTCGCGGTGTTGTTCTTTGCTTGTAGCTTTGGAGGGTTGTTTTGGGTTGCCCCGCCTTGGCTTTGTCCTTTATTCTGTGGTTTAGGGGCACCTTTCCCTTGCTTTCGGATTCGCAGATCCAAAATATCGCTTCTTTTGTTTAAACTTTTGCTCAACCTTGACGGCATATTGGTATGTTGTTCCGAGCGAGGAGATGTTCAAGAATTCTATTTCTTCCTAAATGCACTTGTGTAGGCAGTCATGGTATTTGAGTATCAAATGCTACTCCGAATCCTTGATACCCAAATTTGTGCAAAGGGTATGGAAAATATTGGTGAACTCCGGCATGTCTTAGTCTCTTCCCTGCTGTAGCGTGGTCCACTTTATGTATTCATCCTCATAGCTTCCGACAGGGTAGTAATACTCCTTGATGGCATCCCGGAATGAATTCTAGGTGGGTGCGGCTGAAAATAATGAGCTCATATTTTCATCCTTCTGCTCGTAGTAGGTTTCACACCAGTCCTTGACGTGGGAGACTGCTTTGAGAAGAGCGAAAACGATCTTTTCCCGACTCGAAAATTCATGAACATAAAAATAACCCTCTAGCATATTTAACCATTTATCTATGGCATCTGCATCTATCTGACCCTCGAATATGGGGATTTCAAAATTAACTTGTAACTTAAAGGGCATGGCATTTCTAGAGTAGATGTTGGAAACCGATGCGTTGCTTCTAGGTAGTCGCTGAAGGATCCGAGCAAAGGTGTCCATCATCACGTTCCGTTTTCGCTCGAGGGCTTCTTCAAGCAAGATTTTGATTGGATCTCCTGCCCCCTCATCTTTCTTCTCATCCTCCATGGGAGGCCGTCGGGATTTGTGAGGCTGGTCTTGCAAAGGCTCAACCAATTCAAGCCCTAACTCCTTATATCCCAACCTCGTTGGGGACATGCAAAGAAAAATAGGGAAACAGTAGACTGCTCTAATACCACTGGTCCAGACTTAAACAAGAACGCAACAAATTACAGAGATAACCATAAACACATATATGCAGCAGAAATAATACTTCATTTCATTATGTAAAATACTGAAATATTATTACAAACAGTAATGGAAATAAACCAGCTAGGGCGATGGTAGCTTATCTCTGAGAAGAGATGTGGTGGCTACATGCCTCTGAACTGTGTTATAATGAGGCTCAAAGGCCTATTTATTGTTGAGAAACAATGGAAAAACCTTAACATTCCAAAACCTAACCCTAGAAGATGAAACGCCAAACTGTGGGCCCCATTTGGGTAAATTGGTACATCAACTTCCTGAGGTCGTAACTTTAGCATACGATCTTCGTTTGACGAGTAAAATACTTGTTATAAATATCTATCCGAGCACTACCACTTTAGGAAGGGCAACATCGGTCCAAGGACCCATGTTGCCCCCAGATTTCCCAAAAAACGTCGTTTAGGGCCTCAAAACTGCTCCGAAAGTTTAGGACCCGAAAAACCGCTAAAAATAGTAAGTTGTGTTATAATTAAGGAAACTAAAAATGCTGAGAGAAACAATGGTGGGGGTCCAGGTGGACTTGGTAGGTGGCCACCAATATCCACCTGGATTAGACCATCAGTGCAAAAATAGGAAAATTGATGCAACACTTGTGAAAGGCAAACAACAACTTCGAAAAATGCTTTTACAAGTTAAAATAAGTTGAAATACCAGCAACCATGAAGATAAATAAGAAAAAAAATACTCACACAAGTGAAACGACAAAAAGCGACAAAAAAAGTGGCAAAAGAAGACAAAAGTGAAACTCGCCCAGAAAAGCGACGACGACTGCACCGAAGGTTCCTTGATCTCCCCAGGAATGCTAGATTTCCAATATTGTATGTGCAAATGAGCTCTAGAGGTGTTGATTAACTAGATTTGAGAAAATGAGGGTTTATAATGCGCATGCCCAAAATCAAGGAAAAGTGACATGTTGAAGGTGTTGGACCTGCAAACATTCATAGGATCTCCATGATATGAAGCACCAACTAGAGCTCACATCATTTGGTGTAGGAGTCCCATCCGGTATAATGGCCTGGTTGCCATTATCTTAAAGGTTTTCGTTAGATCTTGCTTGTTAGCACATGAGAGTGGTTTGCTTTGTCTTCGAACAGCAAGGTGTGTGTGCCTAGTGAGTGCTAGTGTTACTTGTGTCAAGGTTCTTTCACCGTAGAGAGAAGGGGTGGATGTGAGTCTCCAGTCGAAAGGGAAAAATCCTGACTCTGTCAAAGACACACAACACAATTAGACATGTGCAACTTCTGGTAGAGTAGTCCACACGGATGCAGAAGTCACACACATAAGAAGAAATAGCATGTACAACACTCAATGGAGTAGTCCACGCGAGTGCAACAGTCATTATAACAATTTTATGGAAAGGTTCTTTCTCATGTCTGGTGTGTTGAAATGTGGCAACAAGAATATTCCAATTTAATTTGTCCTTGAATTAAATTGTGAATTAAAATCGAATTTAGTCTTAACAACTACTTGGAAATAATTAATTAAGTTATTTTGACTTAATTAGTTGGAGAAATTCAAGTTAGAAGTCTTTCTGAAGTCATGCAAGAGTTATCCCTTAAATCAAGGAGATAAGCCTTAAATTAAGGAGATAAGATTGAGTTATATTTGAGTTGTAAATAGTTAACTCAGTTTACTGAGTTAAGTCCAATTAAATTAGTTCCAAGCTGTTTGAAGAACTAATAGAGAGTTAATAGTCAGTTAATGCATGCATGCACTCAACTACTATACTCTAGTTAACTGAATATTCCCTCATCGAAAACTCATGCATTTCTATTCTGAGAAAGACCCAATTGAGATTAAACTCAAGGATAGTGTACTATTAGTTGCATGTGTTTTCTTATAAAGAAAACGCATGCATGCAGTCAAGGAATCATTCCTTGAGGATTGCGCAGTTCTGATAGTGTGTGAGAGAGTGTTCCACTTGGTTGAAGGAGAATCATGCCAGAGGAATAGCGCAAGACAATAAGAGCTTGGAGAGCAGAGAGGAAGGCTTGAGAGAAGCCAAGATTTCCTGTGAGCATCTATGAGGATTGTATTGAGAGTTGGTTAGCTATGAGAGCTAAAGCTTTGTATAATTCCTATGTATTTCCACCTTGTATGATAATACAGATAGTGGGGGTTTTAGCTTAGGCTTTCCCCAAAGTATTTTCATGTGTATTGTGCATTGATTCTTCCTCTTATGGTTTTTTGTTTAGCTCAATCTTTAAGCTTCCACAAATTGATAGTAGAAGTAGTTTATAGTATTTTGCTTTGATTTATATTGCATTATCAAGTTAACCTACATACAGATTTTCTACATGCTATCAGAGCTAGATTTGTAGCTGGATTTGTAGAAATTTTCTACTGGATATCAGAGCTGTGAACAGTATACTAAGAAGAGAATTCGAAGTTTCAAGTTTGGGGTTGTAGGGGAAAATCAAATTCATATAATACTTCAAGGTTGGCCAATGGCGTTCTATGGCTTGAGACCTGAGTATGCCTTGGAAGGCAGATCGAATAACATAGCATGGAAAGATAGAATGGAGGTTGTATTAGAAGACAATGGCTTGAAGGGATTCATTAATCAAGAAACCCAAAGCCAACTTCAACTAAAGAACAAGAGTTGGCTGAGCGGAAGAAGTGTGTGGCGAAGGCGAGATGGATCATCCTGGAGGGATTTCGAGACCATATTGTCTCAAGTCTCCATGGGAAGGATTCTCCGTTTTCAATGTGGAATACATTGAAGGACCTATACCAAAATAGTAGTGACCAAAGGAAATTGGCACTCAAGGATAAGCTTCGAAGAATCAAGATGGAGAAGGGTGATACTATTTCCATAAATGTGAAAAAGCTCACCACCTATAGAGATGAGCTTGGAAGTGTGGGAATAACTACTGCCGATGACGATATGGTGAGCCTCACTCTCCTTGGCCTTCCAAACAGTTGGAATAGCTAACAAGACTCTATGAATGGAAGGGAGAAACTGTTGGATTGGGAACTACTATGGTCAGATTTGATGCAGGAGGAGATCAGGAGAAGCACACGAGATGGTTCTTCATCCAAGAATGATGATGAAGAAAATATGGCCTTAGCAAGTAAGGCAAGGAAATGGAAGGGGAAGGCTTCCCATTCCAAACTGAATTCTTCTCATGGAGAAGGGTGACATGTCTAAATGATATGCTTTAATTGTCACGATATGGGACATTATGCGACTAAATGCCCATCGAAGAATTCAATTAGCCTCTCAATTCGAAATGGACTTTACCCTCTTCGCATGCATGGTGTCATCGATGATGGGTTGTGTCTGGTAGCTTGATAGTGGAGCCTCATTCCACGTGACCGATGATAAAATTTTATTCAGTGCCTTGGAGGAGAAAGACCTCAAGATGTGCGTAGAGATGGGTGATGACGGAAAGTATAGTGTTTTAAGAGTGGGCACGGTTGCTTTTCATAAGGAGGATGGAGCTCCTCTCACCTTGACAGATGTGATGTATGTGCCTAGACTGAAGAAGAACTTGGTATCTGTTGCGATGTTGGAGGATAAAGGCTACAATGTTGTCTTCAGTAAAGGAAAGGCATTCCTAAGACACATAGCCACAAGTTAGACCAAGAGGATAGGGATTTGGGTGAAGAATCTTTATAAACTAGAGGTAGATGATTGTGAAGCATTGAGTATGAAAGAAGAATTGGTGTAAATCCAATACATTGGCAATTTGTGCCATAGGTTATTGGGCTATTTGCATCATGGGGCTTTAAAGATAATGTAGAAAATATCTACAGGACTTCCCAAAGGTAAACTTGAGAAAGTTGACACATGCAAAGGTTGTACCTTAGGAAAGTACAACTAGTCTTCCTTTCATGATCGAGACAGTAGAGCAAATGTTATCTTACAGCGAGTTCATACTGATGTGTGTGGACCATTCTCGATGACATCCACAATGAAGCAAAGGTATTATGTGATTTTTATTGATGATTATTCTCGTAAATGCTGGATTTATTTCATGCAGAAGGAGGACCAAACCTTCACAAATTTTAGTGAGTTCAAAGCTTTGGTTGAGAAAGAGTCAGGGAAGAAGATCAAGGCCTTGAGAAGAAATAATGATGGAGAATATGTCTCTCAAGAGTTTAAGGACTTCTATGCAGCAAAAAGATTAAATGAGAGTTGACGGCACCTCATAAACCACAGCAGAATGGGATGGCCGGGAGGAAGAAAAGAACTATTGTAGGGGCATCATAGGCAATGTTGCATGACCAAGGCCTACCACTTCACTTGTGGGATTAGGCATGCAACACAGTCGTCTATTTGCAGAATAGAAGCCCGCATCACACACTTGGGATGAAGACACTAGAGGAAGCTTTCTCAGGTAAGAGACCAGATGTGGGTCACTTTAGGATCTTTGTCTCATCGGTATATTGTCGTGGGATAAAGGATGAACCAAAGAAGCTTGAGCCAATAGTAGAGTTGGGGATACTTGTGGGGTACATTGATACACCTCACAACTATCAGGTGTACTTTCCTACCAGTCGGAGGACAGTGGTTCGTAGAGATATCAAGTTTGATGAGCAGAAGGACATGTGAGTTTCCCTTGAGAGGGAGCTCCAACTACAGGCTGTGGATGAACTGTTCGTTCCTAAGGAAGAGGAGCCTCAGACTAATGCAAAGCAGACGCATGTAGAGGTTCCAGGAGTGGAGACATCCACTCAAGAAAAGTCTTCCAAAGATGGACATAAGTGCACAAGAGAAGCTAACAGATTATTGGAGGATGCAAGAGAGAATGTGGGAGCACCATCTTTTCAGCGCAAACAGAGGAGGTCACCTGAGAGGTACATTAGATACATGGCCCTTACTGGGGAATTTGTTGAGACTGAGCCATTTTCCTTTGAGGACGCAATGCAGAAGCCGACTTGGGTTGATGCTATGGTGGAGAAGTATGACTCCATAGTTCGTAACAATGTTTGGGACGTGGTTCCGAGACCAGAGAACAAGTCAGTTGTGAGTTCATGTTGGCTTTACAAGGTAAAGCAAGTTGTTGATGATGGGAGGATCATGTTGCTGCAATATATTTCGAAAAAGGAGCAAGATGTTGACATTTTCAAAGTGTAAATTCAAGTTTCATAGAGACAGGATCGGAGTAGCATATATTTCCTTTCTTGTTGAGAGGGAGTATTGAAATGCGGCAACAAGAATATTCCAATTTAATTTTTCCTTGAATTAAATTGTGCATTAAAATAGAATTTAGTCTTAACAGCTACTTGGAAATAATTAATTAAGTTATTTTGACTTAATTAGTTGGAGAAATTCAAGTTAGAAGTCTTTCTAAATTCATGCAAGAGTTATCCCTTAAATTAAGGAGATAAGAATTGAGTTATATTTTATTTTGTAATTACTTAACTCAGTTTACTAAGTTAAGTCCAGTTAAATTAGTTCCAAACTGTTTGAGGAACTAATAGAGAGTTAACAGTCAGTTGATGCATGCATGTACTCAACTAGTGTACTCCAATTAACTGAAGATTCCCACATTATAAACTCATGCATGACTATTCTGAGAAAGACCTAGTTGAGATTAAAGACAAGGACAATTTACTATCAGTTGCATGTGTTTTCTTATAAAGAAAACTCATGCATGCAGTCAAGGAATCATTACTTGAGGATTGTACAGTTCTAACAGTGTGTGAGAGATTGTTCCACTTGGTTGAAAGAGAATCATCCCAGAGGAACAGCGCAAGGAAATAGGATCTTGGAGGGTAGATAGGAAGGCTTGAGAGAAGCCACGATTTACTGTGAGCATCTGTGAGGATTGTACTGAGAGCTAGCTAGCTGTGAGAGCTAAGGCTTTGTATAATTCCTATGTATTTCCACCTTGTATGATAATACAGATAGTGGGGTTTTTAGCTAAGGTTTTACCCAAAGTATTTTCATGTGTATTGTGCATTGATTCTTCTTCTTATGGTTATATTGTTTAGCTCGATACTTAAGCTTTCGCAAATTGATAGTAGAAGTAGGTTATATTATTCTGCTTTGATTTATATTGCATTATTAGGTTATCCTACATACAGATTTTCTACACGATGAGGCAGCCCACGCGGATAGGAAAGCGTTAACAACTTAAAAAACACATTTTCATAAACATATGTATTAGAACAACCGAAAAAGTTCAACTGTTTTAACACAGGTTAAAGAAACATGCATTACAAGTGTTTCAAGATTAGTCTTACAAATAATTACAATACATGTGTGAAAATGTGATGGCTTGTCAGCGGACTTCTGAATTAAGAGAAAGTTCCAAGACGCATCGGTATACCATACATCACTAACCCTGTGAGAGGGGTGTTGGAGCCACTACTCACTCCTCAAAGAAAATAATACAGACTCTCAAGGCTATGTGGGAGGAGCCAAAGTGAAAAGTATTTTTCATGTACAAATGAGGGGTATTTATAGCCAAGGTTAAAATTGGCTGTTGTGACTGTTTGACTTCCCTTGTGACTGTTTAACTTATTTGACTCTTCAACTTTACATGAATCTTCAAATTACATGTGGGTCTCTTGGATTTCCACGTTACATTAGATTGATTTACAAAAGTATGGCCCATAGTAGTGATGTGGCCGAGATGACTCATGACACGATTCGACATGATAGTGCTAGTATGTTCATGTTATTGTTGGTGTGCATGTCAAGCTGCAATTTTGTTGAGTGATAGATGTCCTCTTGGCGTATCATAGCTTCACCTCTCCATGGAAAGGTGTTCGGAGACTTCTATGCTCCTGGTGTTCGCTTGATGTCGCATGTGCATGTCTCTCCTTCGCTTGTACTTTGGCATGCTTCGCATGATCATCCATTCGCAAAAAATTATCCTCGCATGCATCCTTCGTTCATCTGTTCGTGAACAAATCTCCTTGCATGAATCCTTCATTCATCTATTCATGAACATATCTCCTTACATGTGCTCTCCTTTTTCATCATGTTTGTTGTTGCATCATGTATTGTCCATGTACTTGTATCTGCATTCACTCATGAAGAGATGACATCAAATCCATAAACCTCCCAGTCTACCATGATGCATTGTCATTCGCTTTCGGATGCAGGTGACCAGGAGAGAGGACAAGGCTATGAAACTACGCAAGGTGGATTTCAAGATGAGATGTGGGCTCTGGGCACTGCCTATGAAAATTGTGCAGAAGTCACTGGGAGACTGAGATGGACAATCCGGATCAGCAGTGACTGTCTGCGAGATCTGGCTCGACTAGAGGGAAGATTTGCGCAATTTCTTGAGGGAACCAGTGTAGGCAGTAATGGAGGGGTTGGCACCAAAATTACTCAATTCCTCTGTGGAGTTGGCAGCGGGCTACGGGAGGCTTGCTGGGAAAAAATGTGCATTTTTTTTCAAGGAGCTGGCAGCAAGTTGCGGGATTGTTGGTGACAAAAACTACACAATTGATGGGAGGCTAGCCTGATGAACATCTCTGCATAGTTTCTGAGCTGAGCAAGATGTTGGGTAGCTGAGGGAATTCTCATGAAATCTGTGCAGTTTTTTGAGTGAGCAGCAGATTAGGTGACTGGGTGACTAGCTGGAAAAACATCACAATTTCTTGAGGGAGATAGTGATGGACACTAGGTGTCTGTCCAGCATGTAGTTTCTCTAGTCAACGGAGCAGGCATGCTTGGCATATTTTGTTCAATTGTTGAGGGGAGTGAGTTCTGGGGTCACTTCCCAGTCAAGCTCTCTAGTTGGCCAGCCGGATGCTTAGTTGATGTGCTTGTGGGAAGCGTAGATTGAACTGACTTGTTGGGACACTTTTGTGTGGTTCTGGGTGACAGTTGGTCTAGTCAATTTTAGGGGTGGAGATTCAGATCTTGGAGGGTTATTAAGTCATCAGAACTTCAGAAAAAATGACTAAATGTGTGAGTGAGTGAACTTGTGTATACGCAACCTTGTGAACACACACTCAACATGACTCGATGACAAGACGCCTCAAACCATCAAGACAACATATAATCTGCATGGCTAACCGACGGTGCGAGAAACAAGCACGACACTTGTGATAGATCGTTGAACAACCGTGATGATACTTGCACGATAGTGTATACAAATTTGTGTGTGAGTGTGATATATGTTTACATTATGAATGCAACTTGCGCACATGAAGTGGGACCTTGTGTGTGACCATAACATGACTGCAAGCATGACATTGTGACTAACATGCAAAAATATTTTCATTGAACGGTCAAGTGAAGAGGGTGTAAAGACTCACTATGAGCTCGTGGGATGAGCCCATGTTCTTGAAAACATCAAGGAAAAACCCAAAGAAGGCTTTGAAATTGGATGCATGCCAAAATTTTGGAGGGTGTTGTAGCCGCTACAACACTTGGTGACACACTGGTTGAGCTCCAACTTCTCTGTTTTGGTCCATTGACAGCACAGGGTCTTGGTATTTCAAGGAGTCTTGAATCATTGTGTGGGTTACTTTAGCTTCCTCACTTACACCATGGACAGACATGGTTCACCTTTCACTAACTCAGTCAAACACAACAACAAGTTTTAGCTTGATCATAGTGTTTTGAAATCGGGAAGGGTAGTTTTGGCTCATGAGTTAAAAAAAATTCAGAGTATAAGTTTTCATCTATGGTGTTTCTCCACTGCCAGTAGGCTTGAACAGTACCCCAGCAGATTCATGTAGGAACACATGCATTTCTCCACTTCCAGCAACCTGGTCAGTACCCCGGTGGAGTTGCATTCTTCACCTCCCTGCACAAGAAGCCTTTCTCTTTTGTTGCCTTTGTATTTTTTAGGAGGATTGTGCATAGGCACTTATTTATTTTTGGGGCGGAAGAGGGATCCTGAATTATAGAGAAAAAGAGTTTATTCCTTCAGAGAAGCATGTAAGAGCTTTGACATATGTTTGCTCGTTTATATTTTCCCCTTCTCCGTTTCTACTAGTTGTATGACCTTGATCACACATAGCAGAAGGTTGAGCAAAGGCATTGGGATTCCTAGTGTGGACACAGGTTCATGGTTGGACCTAAGCTTCCCTTGCAGATGGCTCGTATTTTCCATCAACACTTAATCAACCGAAGGTTACAACCAAGCACAGAGCAGACAGACACAGGACAGGCCAAGTGTTACAGTGTCACAAGACTCTTTATATCTCAGCCACATACTCATTAAAAAGCCAGAACATAGTAAAGGGTAGCACTTATTTGCAAAAACCAAAAATAGTAGGATACTAAAAAAACAAAACAAAACAAAACAAAAATAGTAATTAAAGTGAAAAATAAAAACAATAAGCAGTAAACAAATTATGTACATAGCGCGGGGCGCAGCCCCAAGTTACTGAAAGTAATTCTTGAGATCTTGTCCATTGATAAGGAGGTTGTCAATCCTCCCATCAAGTGATTGCAGATGGTATGTGTGTTGGTCAAGCTTCTCATGGACTGTGTATGAACCAATCCATAGGGACTGGAACTTCGTATGCTTGCCTTTTTCTTCATGGGGTTTATCCCATTTCAAGACTAAGTCACCAACATTAAAGTTAGCTTTCCCACAGACTTCTTTTCAAACCATCTCTTGATACGGTTCTGGTGGAGTGTAAACTTTTATTTTTCTCTCATCCTTTCTTCCTATAGTGTTTGAAGTGTATCCATCCTACTCTGAACTAGCAGACAAGGCTTGCCTTGGGATTCTTGAGACAACTGAAACGCAAGCAAGTAGATGTTGGGTAGTAGGATGGCTTCTTTCCCATAGACCAGGAAGTATGGTGAGGTATTTAGAGAGGGTTTGGGTGTTACGCATTCATCCCATAAAGAATTTGCTAAGGCAGAGTTCCAGTTATGCTGCTCATAGTAAATAGTATTTTTTATTATACGGTTAAGGTTTTTGTTCATGGATTCTGCAAGAATGTTTCCCTGTGGATAGTAGTTAGATGAGTGTTTAAGCACAATACCATTTTGCAATGAAAAATCATAAAGCTTTAAAGATGAAATGTATGTTTCATTTTCAAACACAAGTGATACCGGGATGCCAAAGCATGAGATGGTGTTATGTTAGAGGAAGTTGATGACTTCCTGGTCGTTCACTTGTTTGAGTGGAACTGTTTATCTCCACCCCGTAAAATAATCAGTCATTGCCAAAATGTAGCGGTGTTGTTTTGAAAAATGTGGTAAAATTTCCCTGACGACGTACAAGCCCCATTGTTGGAATGTTTCAGTCAATGCAACAAGGTGCAGTGGGGCTATTGACCTTCGTGTTCTGTCAGTGCATCGCGGCCAAACTAGGCACTTGCAAGCGTAAGCATGTGCACCCTTGAATAATGTGGGCCAGTAGAAACTGTCTCACCTAACTTTGTGTGCAGTGATATTTATCGTAAAGTGACCCCCAGTTGGTCCGTCATGCAGATCTTGCAAAACATTCTTTGATTCATGTGCCTCCAGGAACCTGAGCAAGATTTAGTTACTGTGCTTTCTATAAAGCACTTCGTGCACCAACTGATAGGCTAAAGATTTGAGGCACAGTACCCTCTTCTGTCTGATGGAGAAGTGAGAGGGTACAGTTTCGTGCTCAAGGTATTGGCACACATCTTCGTACGAAGAGTTTCTACATGCAATGGGCGGTGCTCGCACTACATCATACATTTCAGTTTCCTGCTCCCAACCGACGAACTTTTCTTCTTTCTCTTTCTCCTGTGCGTGTATTTCCTCAGCTGCGAGTTTGCAAAGACCATGACCCTTGACCATCTGAACTAGCTTGATGTCAAGATCATACTCTTCCAAGCATGTAATCCATTTCATATGTCGTTCACCCAACTCTTGATGTACGGTCAATGAGCGGACTGCTGGGTGAGGCACATACACTATGCAATGGTTCTTCAGCAAGTACGGTCTGAAGTGTTTCACCACCTTGTATACTGCATATTATTGTTTGTCAATGGTGGGATAGTTGATTTTGAGTCCCTTCATGGTTGTGCTCATGAAGGAGATGGGACATTTGACGTTCAGTTCATCCTTCTAAGTGAGTACTGTAGCAAGTGAGTTATCGAAGGCAAAGGTGTATAGCAGGCAGTCTTTGTTGAAATATGGGCTATGGAGTGTAGGTGCTTTTGCAATAGCTTGCTTGATATGGGTGAATGTGTACTTTTCCCTCTTGCCCCAGTTGTAGACTGCATCCTTCGTGATCATGTCTTGCATTGGTTTTACTATCTTCTCATAGTTCGAGATGAACTGTCAGAGGAAGTTTATCTTTCCCAAGAAGGATTGCATTGCTTTCTTGTTGGTTGGGTGAGGGATCTACATAATAGTCTGGACCCGGTCTGGATCAAAATTGATCCCACTTTTGGCAAATATTTTCCCAAGGAGGTTCCCTCAAACACTGTAAATATGCTCTTTTTTGGATTCAAGGAAATCTCGTATTTCCGGCATAACTCAAAAATTTTCTTCAGATGGCATTTGTGGTCTTCCTATTTTCTTGAAAACACAGTCACATCATCGAGGTACACCACTACACTCTGTCTGATGAGTCCGTGGGAGGCGATGTCCATGGCGCGCTGAAAGGTTGTTCGAGCATTCACAAGTCCAAACGACATTCGTTTGTATGCGAACATACCCCACTTGGTATGGAAGGTATTATTGAGTCAATCAGGTTCCACTACCAAGACTTGATTATATCCTAAAAACCCATCAAGTAAGGAAAACATGTGTGCCCCAAATACTATCTGCAAAATGTGCTCCATAAACGACACGGGGTAGTTGTCTTTGTCCAAGGCGTGGTTCAATTTCCGGAAATCAACAAACAAGCAGATTTCCCAGGACTTCTTACGTACAGGAACAAGGTTTGAAACCCATGTAGAATGACAAACTTTGTATATGATATGTGCATCCAAGAGCTTGGTGATATCTTTCTGTATGGTGGGTTCAAGTGACAGATGTACTTTCCTGAGCTTTTGTTGATATGGCTTGACCCCTTCTTTGATCGGGATGATATGTTGGATTATTCGCATGTCATAAGTTTTCAGATCATCATATTTCCACATAAACACATCTCGTATTGTTTGAACAAGCAAACAAAGGCTTGCCACTCCTGCTACGTGCAACACGTACCGAGATTGACGAACTTCTGATCTTGTTCTACCCCCAAGTTAATCACTTTGTGTATCATGGTAGAGTTATGGGTTTTTTTGTTCCTTGGCCCCTGAAAGTGTTCTTACAAGTCATAGAGCTTTTCCAAATATACCACACCCTTGGGGATGAGGTTGCATTTCTTGTTGTCAGCTCCAGCTTGCAGAGACTGCTCGTTCTTGTGTTCATCTATCACTACATCCTTGAAGATATCAGCGTTGGCCATGAAATGCAGTATTTGTTGATCATCATCGAACATGCATAAATTAGTTATGTTATCTAGGATAGAAGGTCTATACAAAATTTCAACAGTAAATCTATCCCTAAGCAGTGGAATTCTAGAAGTTGTGTTTGCCAAAGCATTGGCAATTGCATTACGCGTTCTTGGTACAACAGTGATATTAAATACTTGGAAGTTAGAGATCAGTCACCACACCTCTTGCTGGTAACTTTTGAGATGAGGTTATAAATAGTTAATGGTGTTACGTACCAATCATACCACTATTTCCATATCACCTACCACTTTGAGCGCAGCCACTTTGAGGCTAATGGATTTTTGCAAGCCCAAAACGAGTGCTTCATATTCAAATGTTGTTTGTGCACTCAAACTCCAAGCAGATTGAAATCAAATGTTTCCAGTTTTTTCGATCAATCAAGACACACTTGGCTCATGAACCATCATGTGTCTTTGATCCGTCGAAGTACATGGTCCACAACTCATCTGTACGTCGACCATTTGACGCGCTTGCACTATTGCTACTACTATTGTTGTTGCTACTGCTAATGCTACTAATGTTACAATGCACTGTACAGGTTTCATTTCCATCAGTTGCGTAAGGAAGGAGACCCAACTATGTGTCTAATGGGCTCGGAGTTGGTTGTGTGCAATAACACCCCAATGTTGTTTCCAAGAGGGAGTTTCTAAACATGAGCTTTGCGAAGGCCAACAATTCATTCTCATCATTGATGGGAGTGACATTGTGCCTCATGTATGTCTTGGATAACACCCAGATTTGATTGCTTTTTCCCTTGTATGGAAGCCACAAGTGTGACCAATCTATATCAAATTATATGTTCAGCTTGCTAGACCAGTCTCTGTTGAGTAGTAAGCCATATGCTTCCAGTATGTTCACAACAACAATGTTTATGCACTGGTGAACTCGACTGTCATGAGATAGTCAGATGATCACATCCTGAAGTTTACCAATGGTTGGTAGGGATGTCTGATCGAGTTGGATGATCTGTGTGGATGTCTTGCTCCATTGCACATTGATCTTTTTGGCGATGGAGAGTGGCATGATGTTGGCTTCTGCGCCAGAATCAACAAAATAGTTGGGAACATTACAGTTAAAGATTTCAAATGAAAGTAAGACTGGAGGGAAAACAGAGTTTGCTTCTTACATCTGGAGTATGTTTAGCATAGTTGAAAGTGATTCGGGAGGTGTGCTCTCCCTTGGTGGTATAGGTTGCATTGTCCATTGATGTCTGCCCCAATGCACACAGCAAGGTGTCCCACTGATTCTAAATCTTATCTAACTCGATAAAAATGATATTTTCACAGGTCTTATTCATGTCTTCCAAGATATTGTAATCTAGAGTGGGTAGACTCACCGAGATGTCTGGGATGAGACCGATGTTCGTGTTGTCCGACGGAGTGTTCTGCAATTTGCTACTCATGGAAGTACTCTTGTCTGTCATTTTCTTCCTAGGTTTGCTTTGTGTTTTCTTATTTTGGACAGCTGGTTGCTCAACCTTCCTCAGCATTTCGAGCCTTTGTTGCATCTCCCCAAGTGTAGGGGGAACCCCTTGACTTCTGATATTGTAACAACCATTTTTCTTTTGGGGCTACTTCTCGGTGTTTGTCTTCTACGCTTCTTGCAAGCACTGATACATGTTAATCACATGCCCAATGCTTGAGGTCTCATTAGGGGCAACATCTCCATCATCATCTATGTCTCTCGGCTATCCCTACGCATTTCTCATCATGTTTTGTGTGTGATCACATACTAAGCCTACAACTCGTTTCCAGTCCGGAAAAGACCCTTCCAAGTGCTCATCTTCATGAAATGAGAAAAATTCATTGTTCGCGCATTGTTCAACTTGGAACACTGAGTTGGGAAGCGGTTGTTGTCTGATGACATTCTTCCTTGTCTTTGTCTAGGTGGTCGTTTTCTCATTCGTTGTTTGACCTCAGACACTTATGTTGTCAAGTTCTTGACCAGACGAGTAAGGGTTTTAATATCACTTGTTTCCTTGTCTTTACCATTACTCGTTGTAGGCTAGGACTTCTTGCTCGCATCTCTGGAGTCCTTCATTGGTTCGTCATCCTTGAAGAATCCAATCATGTGTAGATCTTTCTCAACATCGAATGTCTCTTCACAGTTTTCTAACAATGTTGGTTTCACAGCTCGTTTGACGAACTGCACAATGTTGGTTGAAAGTGCGGATGTGTAGTAATTGACAATGATGGATTCATGAGGTTTCATGTCTGCTTCAAACTTATTCAATATGTTCAGAAACATATGATTGAAATATTTTACCTTTTCTTTCCCCTCCATCTTCAGGCTTCCCAATTCTTTGAGTAACATGGTTGGGATCTTGTCATCAACAAACTTTTCCAGAAACATGTGTTTGAACGTACCCCAATTATGGATGGAGTTGACAAGAAGGTTGTGATACCATACTACTGCGTGACCATCCAAGGTACACAAGAAAAATCTTCATGCAAACTTTTTTAGTGTACCTGGAGTGTCTACAGCCGTACGTAGAAGTTGTCCAAATGATCTTATGCCTTCACTACTCTTTCAAGGTTGTACTTCGTGATAATTCTCTCTGAACTCTTTGGAATCTTGTGTAAATAATCTACGAGAGACAATGGTCCCTAAGTCATCCAATCAAGATTTTGGTCAGCCATGTCTTCTTCTTATTCATCATCCTCCTCTTCTTCAAAATCTGATAGTTCCTGCTCTGAGTTTGTTGATTTGTCTCCGCCTCTACCTTCTCCGCTGCCTTCCACTCTGCCTCATGTACCAGAATATGAGCCAAAAATAACAAGGGTGTCTCATTCT
The DNA here is from genome assembly GCA_000404065.3 of Pinus taeda. Taxonomy (NCBI): domain Eukaryota; kingdom Viridiplantae; phylum Streptophyta; class Pinopsida; order Pinales; family Pinaceae; genus Pinus; species Pinus taeda. The sequence goes on along the minus strand of APFE031159120.1, from coordinate 50,305 downwards.
CCCTGTTGGAAGACTGAAGGTTCCTCTCCATTCTCAACATCTTTTACTAGACCTTCAAGTGTGGCAAGAACTGCTTCTTCCAACAATAATAAAACAACCCCTGTGGGAGTACTTTTTGTCTTTCTTGATGTGTATGGAAGATGTTGTATTCCTAGGATCAATCTGACTACTTTCATGAAATGACAGGTAATGGGACAAACGGAGTGGAGGTGTTGATATGAAATTTCACGTTCACGTATGGGAGGTGAGTAACCAACTTCATATTCACGTGTAGGTGAGAGGGAGTGTGAGTTACTTCCTTGACCAGATGATTGATGAGTGGGGGGATCTATAGAGGGAAAGTACTATACCGGAGATATGACGATGGAGAAGTGATCGGAGCTACCAAGGGGAAGTACTTCATCGTAGATTTGGTATATTCTCTATTATCATTATGCATGAATGAAGAGGACATTCAACCATAAACAACTGGTGGCCCTCCTTCTAGCACCAAAAATGTTGATGGTGCTAGACCCACCAACATTTAGGGTATCTCCCCATATGAAGTCCCAACTAGACCTCACACCATTAAGTGTAGGAGTCCCATCTGGCATGATGGACTAATTGTCATTATCTTAAATGTTTGCCTTAGATCTTTCTTGTAAACACGTGAGAGTCGTATGCTTTGTCTTTGAACTATGAGGTTCATGTGCCTGGTGATTGCTAGTGTTACTTGTGTCAAGGTTCTTTCACCACGGAGAGAAACGGTGGAAGAGAGTCTCCAGTCGAAAGGGAAAAATTTAGTTTCTCTCAGAGACACACAACACAATAGGACATGCACAGCTTCCGGCAAAGCATTCCACACAGATGCAGCAGTCAGACACACAAGAAGAAATAGCACATACAACACTAAATGGAGTAGTCAACGCGAGTGCGACGATCATTATAACAAGTTTTGGAAAGGTTTTTTTTGATGTCCGGTGAGGCAAACCACACGGTCAGGATAGCATTAACAACTTAAAAAACACATTTTCATAAACATATGTATTAGAACAATAAAAAAAAGTTCAACTATTCTAACATAGGTTAAAGCAACATGCATTACAAGTGTTCCAAGATTAGTCTTACAAACAATTACAATACAAAATGCGCTGGCCTGTTATGAGGTTCCTTAATTAAGTAAAAGTTCTAAGACACATCAGTACACCATACATCACTAACCCCGTGAGAGGAGCATTAGATCCACTACTCACTCCTCAATGAAAATATTATAGACTCTCAAGGTTATGTGGGAGGAACCACGATGAAATGTATTTTGCATGTACAAATGAGGGGTACTTATAGCCAAGGGTAAAACTGGCCCTTGTGACTATTCAACTTCCCTCATGATTGTTTGACTTATTTGACTCTTCAAATTACATGTGGGTCTCTTGGACTTCCACGTTACATTACATTGATTTACAACAGTATTTCCCATAGTAGTGATGTGGCCGAGATGACTCGTGACACGACTCGACATGATAGTACTGGTATGTTCATGTTGTTGCTAGTGTGCTTGTCAAGTTGCAGTGTTGTTGAGTGATGGATGTCCTCTTGGTGTATCATAGCTTCACTTTCACATGGAAAGGTGTGTGGAGTCTTTGATGGTCTTGGTGTTCGCTTGATGTTGCATGTGCACGTCTCTCCTTCGCTTGTAATTTGGCATGTTTTGCATGATCATCCATTCATGAAAATTTCTCCTTGCATGCTTCTTTCGTTCATTCATTTGCGAACAAATCTCCTTGCATTCATCCATTCGTGAAAAAATTTCCTTACATGTGCTTCCTTATTCATCTCATTTGTCATTGTGTCATGTCTTGTCCATGTACCTATATCTGAAGTCACTCATTATGAGACGACATCAAATCCATAAAACTCCTAGTCTACCATGATGCATTTTCATTCGCTTTCAGATGCAGGTGACTGCGAGAAAGGACAAGGCTATGAAACTGCACAAGGCAGATTTCAAGCTGGGATGCGGGCTCTAGGCACTACATGTAAAAATTGCGTAGAAGTCACTAGGAGACTGAGATGGACAATCCATATCAGCAATGATTGTCTGCAGGATCTAGCTCAGCTGGAGGGTAGATTTTCAAAATTTCTTGAGGGAAGAAATGTAGGCAGTAGAGGAGGGGTTGGTAGAAAAACTGCACAATTCCTATAAGGAGCTGACACCGGGCTGCGGGATTGTTGGTGATAAAAACTACGCAATTTCTAGGAGGTTGGCCTATTGAACATCTCTGCATAGTTTCTAAGCTGAGAAGGATGTTGGGCAGCTCAGGAACTGCTCATGAAATCTGCACAGTTTTTTGGGTGAGCAGCAGGTCAGGTGACTAGGTGACTGGCTGGAAAAACTGCGCAATTTCTTGAGGGATATAGTGACGGACACTGGGTCTCTGTCTTGCATGTCTGTGCAGTTTCTCCAATCTGCGAAGCAAGCATGCTTGGTAGCTTTTGTGAAATTTTTGAGGGGAGTGAGTCCCAAGGTCACTACATGTTCAAACTATCCTGCTGACCAATTGGAGGCTTGGTTGATGTGCTTGTGGGTAGCGCAAATTGAAATGGCTTGTTGGGACACTTTTGCGTTGTTCTAGGTTACAGTTGGTCGAGTCGATTCTAGGGTGGAGGTCTAGTTGTTGGAGGGTGATCTGGTTGTTAGAACTTTAGCAAAATGACTAAGTGTGTGAGTGAGTGAACTTGTTCATATGCAACCTTGCGAACACACACTCAACATGACTCAATGACAAGACGTCTCAAACCATCAAGATAACATGTATTCTGCATGACTGACTGATAATGCAAGTGAAAAGTGCGACACTTATGATATATTGTTGAACGACCACGACAACGCTTGAAAAAAAATGTATACAACTTCGTGTGTGATTGTGATAGATGTTTACATAACGAATACATCTTGTGTACATGAAGCGGGACATTGTATGTGGCTAGAACATGATTGCAAGCATGACATTGTGACAAACATGCAAAAAGATGTTCGTTGAACAATCAAGCGAGGAGGGTGTAGAGACTCACTACGATCTCACGGGATGAGCCCAAGTGCTTGCAAACATCAACGAAAAACCCAAGGAAGGCTCTGAAATTGGATGCAAGCCAAAATTTTGGAGGGTGTTGCAGCTGCTACAACACGACACTTGGCAGAAACATCTAAAAATAGCAATGTGCCACCTTCGGAAAACTAATAATAGATCCATACTTTCTAGGGATGATTTTTTCCCTTTATTTTTCTTTCTCTTTTCTTTTTTGCGGAAACTTTCCATGCACATTGTTGGGAAATATTGCATAATTATGGGGAACTGGGGAACTTTCCGGCTCAGTGCACTATGCAGTTTCTGAGCTCAGTGAAGGATTGTGCAGTTTTTGGGCTTATTGTTGGGTTGTCTTCCATGATTTCATAGTTTCTGAGCTCAAGGTTGACTTTCAGTTTGAACTACATAGTTCCCATCATCAAGGTTGTCTACCCTAAATGATTGTGCAATTTTTGGAGGCAAGCCCAAAACTGTTGTGTGGCCAAGATAGCAGGTTACCTTGTGACTTAGAAAGACTAGGTAAGTGTAAAATGAGCAAACACAAGCATAAATGAAAAATATAAGTCTCATTCAAATCACGAGTACTTGACAACTATACAAGATAAGCTCCTGTGTATAGGAAGGAAGTCTCCAAAATCAAAGCATAGGCAAAATTTTGGAGTGTGGTTGTAGCCGCTACAACATGACCCAAGCATGAAACCCATGGTTTAGTAAGTCAATCAAATTTATTTTTATAAATAGTACTTCTTTTCTTTCTTTTAACAAACACATGACTCAAATACAATTATGAAGACCGACATTAGTTACAGTCTTCAACATGTCAAACATGTGTTTGTAAGAAAGTTTATTAGTTCTAGAGAATGTCTTGAGTATTTAACTAGTATCTCCATGAATGGAGTATGTATGTACGTAATTAAAATGATTATGTAAGCATGATGACCTGAAAAAATTAGGAGCTAATATTCACAGGTGGACTAATTTTCCATTTTTTCCAAAAAAATGATTCACCAATTTCATTTTTTTCTAAGAAGGTTCACCTAAATATTAGAGTATAAAGTTAATTTACGTTAAAAATCACAAAAATATTTTATAGAGACTATATAAAATCATTAGAGATTTGAATATTTTTATTGAAACATCCCCGAACATTTTGCAATTTGTATATTAGGGATTAGAAAGATTTGCCATTGTTTTTAAATTTTGGATAAATTTTCATCCTTAAAATTTTCCCTGTTGATGAGGAATTTCCACCCCCTTGTAGTTCATAATAATCTAAAAAACTACTTTGTAGTGTAGGTTTGTGGAAAGTCGAACAATATAGTTACAAATCAAATAAGAACTTTACCAATTACCCATTTTTTTGAGGTAGAAAAAAATCATCCAATTTTGAAAAGTGTTGATTCAGAATACACCATTTTTTTTGGAGCATATTTTTGACAGTTTAAATTTTCCTATGTATCAAGCATGGACATTTTTTTAAATATTAGTAATTTTCATGCTGATTTTGAAAAGTGTTGATGCAGCATCAACCCCCTTTTTTAGAGGGCTTCTTTTTGACACTTTAAATTTTCTAATGTATTAAGCGTGAATAATGTTTTTTAAATGTTGGTGCTTTTCATGTGGATTTTAAAAAGCATCAACATTTTTTAAGGCATATTTTTAACACTTTAAATATTTTTATCTCCTATGTATGCAAAAAAAAAAAAATTGTTGATTATTTAACCATTTTTCAAGTTATCTTGTTCCTCTTCTTGTTTTTCATCCCAAGAAGTTTACTTTTTAAGGGTTTTCCAAATATGTGTTTTTTGTTTTTCTTTGCAATGTTTTTCTCTAATGAAATTTTTATTTAACCATTTTTCAAGTTATATTGTTCCTCTTCTTGTTTTTCATCCCAAGATGTTTACTTTTTAAGGGTTTTCCAAATATGTGTTTTTTATTTATTGTTGCAGAGTTTACAGAAATTAATAACATTAATATTTTGGAGTTAAGCTTTTTTATATGTTTATATATTGTTAATAATGCTTCAATACACATAAAATAATTGTCACTAAAAAATAAAAAATTTAAACACTCGAAAAAAAATACGCATTCCACATATAGATATAATTAAAAAAAATATGTATTTCAAGACTTTTTCGCTAAAAATGACTATTTTTTATATATATAAAAAAAAAAAAAAAAAAAAAAAAAAAAAAAGGGAGTTTTAAAAAATAACAAATTTTATGAAATTTTTATTGAATTTATATTCACAGATGGTGGGACAGTTTAAAGATGATTCGGACAAATTTTAAGTAAAAATAACAAAAAAAAGTTTAAAAAAAATAAAACATATAATTTGAAAAAAACAATAGAATTATAAATAAAAAACAAAATCTTTAAAAATTTAAATTAAAAACATAAAATTTTAAAAAATAAAATACAATTAAATTTAAAATTAAAAAATAATAATAATATATTGAATTAATACGATATAACATATATATATTATATATATATATATATATTATATAATATTATATATATATAGTATATATATATATATATATATATAATATATTATATAATATATATATATATATATAATATATAATGAAATAAAATAACACCCCTCGGCCATTGGGAAAGGCAAAGCTGATTCTGGGAATAGGCCTTACCCCACCCAGGGCACGCGGGCCCTCGGGGCTGCGCGGGGGGAAGCACGCAACTTCCTGCCTGCCCAAAGCTAAGACCCCACAAGCCCTAGGCGGACCAGGCCAAAATCGACCTGGCCCACTCGACGCCTACAAGGCCGCTGGCCTGGGCAAGCGAGGAGGTGTGTACATCTCCCCGCCCACGCAAACCTGAGGCCCCGAGGGTCCTGGGGGAGCCAAGTCAATTTCGGGAATCAACTTCGCCCACCAAGGGCTTGCGACACTTCAATTTTTTCTTTCTTTCTTTCTTTTTTTCCTCCGTCTCCATTGTGAATTTAATGTCATTAGAAAGGATATTAGGTTGTTAAGGAAGTTTTCAACTCCAAATATCCATGTGGCCAATTCACATTAGTGTCATCAACGAACCTGGTCCAAATTTGGGCTTCATAGGGTAAGTTTCTAGGGTTGTCTTCTCAAATTTCTCCATGAAAAGTTGGCTAGTATGGCTGATAATGGAGACCCCATAGCCACCCCTATGGTTTTTCCGAAGTATTCACCTTGGAAGGTGAACAATGGGGAACGGAGACAAACTTCATCAAGCTTGGCATTCCCAAGATCTATAACTTCCTTGACAAATTGGATAGCTTCTTCTAACGAGATCTTTATGAAAAGTTGTGTTACATAAAAGCTCACAAGTTTTTCTTCTAGATCCAGTCTACTTCCTTTCCTTGACATTTTTCTCCTTAGAAAAAAGAGATGGATCGTTGGGTCACAAAGTATACAGAAAAAATACCCACACAGATAGCTACCTCCATGTTGATTATCATCACCATTTGTCCCAGAAGATGGGGGTTCTCAACACACTCTTCATTAGAGCACTAAGAATATCAAACAATGAACATATTGATGAAGAAATAGGATATCCAAAAAATAAAAAAAGCAATGCCCTTCAGGTGTTGGGTGGGGTGCCTACCCAAGCCCAAGACCCTACGGGGTGGGCTAGGCCAAAATTGACCTCACCCACTTAGCACCTACGAGGCCTCTAGCCTGGGTGGGCCAAGCCAAAATTGACATGACCCGCCCAGGCCCGAGGCCCAACAAGCCCACCCAGGGTGCACTGGACCTCGGGCATGGGTGAGCAGGGAGGTGTGTGTAGCTCCCCACCCGCCTAGGCCCGAGGCCCCATGGACCCTAGGAGAGCCAGGTCGATTTCAGGAATCGACTTCACCCATCAAGGGCCTGTAACACTTCGATTTTTTCTTCTTCTTTTTTTTTATTTCTTTGCTCAGTCTCCATTGTGAATTTAATGTCATTAGAAAGGATATTAAGGTGGTTAAGGAAGTTTTACAACTCCAAATCTCCATGTGGCCAATTCACATTGATGTCATCAATGAACCTGGCCCAAATTTAGACTTTAGAGGGTAGGTTTCTAGGGTTGTCTTCTCAAATTTCTCCATGAAAAAGTTGGCTACTATGGGTGATAATGGAGACCCCATAGCCACCCCTGTGGTTTTTTTGAAGTATTCAATTAGAAGGTGATGAATGTGGAATGCAAACAAACTTCAACAAGCATGGTAGTCCCTACATCTGTAACTTCCTTGACAACTTCGATAGCCTCTTCTAACGGGATCTTTGTGAAAAATTGTGTTAGATCAAAGCTCACATTTTTTTCTTTTAAATCCTGTCTGCTTCCATTCCTTGGCATTCTTCTCCTTAGAAAAAGAAATGGATCATTGGGTCCCAAAGTATACAGAAAAAAGGCCCACACGGATAGCTACCTCCATGTTGATTCTCATCACCATTTGTCCCAGAAGATGGGGGTTCTCAACGCACTCTTCACCAGAGCACTAAGAATATCAAACAATGAACATATTGATGAAGAAACAAAATATCCAAAAAATGTTTTCTTAAACATTGGCTACAAATACAAGGATATCATCAAATCTTTCATAAAAGATAAATCAAGAATCACTTGTAGACACCCCTCCTCCAACTCGCAAACCCTAATTGGAAAGACCCATCTCCCTTATATCTAGGGTGTCACTGACAAGTTAGCTAGGGTGCTAAGGAAGAAAGGAATAGCAGCCTCATTCAAAACGTTAAATACTATCCAACATAAATTGATAATTGTAAAGGATGACCAAGATCACTTCCAACAAAAAGGTGTTTATAAAGTCAAGTGCTCTTGTGGTAAATGTTACATTGGTGAGACAAGAAGATCCTTCAAAATTAGATTTAAAGAGCATGTTGTAGATATCATAAAAGGAAGGATTATGTCTTCAGCAATTGTTGAACATTCTTCTAAAACCAACCACCATGTATGTCTGGAAGACGTGGAAATAGTCTCTAGAGAAAACCGTTATTACAAAAGAAAGATACGTGAGGCTTTGGAAATCATGTAACACACCTCAAATCTCAACAGAGATAATGGGATTGGTGTCATCACAAGTTGGATCCCCCTTCTTACTCAAAGAAATAATTTCCATCTAGTGGTTTATCCTCCTTCCTTGACCACCTCTACCCATTTTATACCTTAATTAACATCATCCCTTAACAATATTAATTTAAATATAGTTAATTAATAATAAAATCAAAATAATTAAATATATGAATATATTTTAATTTATAATAAATATATTAATATATTTAAATTAAATTAAGAATTAATAAATATAAGTAAAACATATTAATTATATCATTCAAATATATTATTTTCACACTTCATTTATTAATTAATTAACTTTCAAAAACTATCATATTGAAAATCACTTAAAATCTATATAATCATTTATAATAATATACCCATTAAATTTTCTACAACATGTTGACATTTAAATTAAATATATTTAATCAACATTTAATATAAGGTTCATATTTTCTGAATAAATCACATAGAGAACAAAGGGTCGACGTGTTCGAACCTAGATCTGGGTAACATCATCAGGAACCAGGTTACAGAAGAATAAAATCATGAAACACATAAGCATAAAATCTGAGACAACATTTTAATATATATATATAATTCAAATTTGTATCCATAGTTTCAAAAGCAAATACATCAGAGGAAAAACGCAGGTAGTCTCGCCCCGACCAGGTTTGTTGACTACCGCCGAAAGCATATGACAATGAAACAAATAAACAAATAAAGACACAGTCCACAATTTCAAAGGCCATATGCCCCAGTAAATAGATAAAACATATAAAACACTTGTATACATGCTATTCGTCAAAGGTGATGGAGGCTAGGTTGTCAAGAGTTGTACCCAGAGGTGGCAAAGGATGAAATGAGCATTGGACATGCTCCTCGAAATGGGCCATCTAGGCCTCCAGTTTCTTGACCTTCTCTACTAGCAACTTATGGTTGCACCAGACCACCACAACATGCTCCTAGGTATGACATTGGAAATAATGTATTTTGTTCAGATATGTTATCAATTCAGTGTGCTCCTATTATCTAACCATCTCTGAATTGTCCAAACGATCCAGAATTCACTAAACCACATCTTGACAATGCTCCATGCAGCAGCCTTATCGTTAATCATGCCCACCCTAATGCACCAGCACACAATGCCTGGAACCACCATGACGAATTGAACCCCCTCACTACAGAATGGGTGGAGCAAGACAACCCTGACTCATAGATAAGCCCCCACATCTTCCATCTCCATCTACTAACCCCGCACATCCAAAATGCCCCAACCGGCCGCCACCTTTGCCTCATGAAGCCACGTGGCTCGAAACCTCTGCACTTAAACCTTCCATACTCCCTCCACCACTTCTATACACTACATCAAGCCGAGGTCGAGACTTATCCACGTCTGGCCTACTCGAGTTAGGTGGCACCTAGGGTAAGGACCGGGCTGAGCGAGGAACCAACTGTATTCTTGAAACCTTTACACCACCAAAGTGAGATGAAGATCACCCTTCCAATAGCTCCTAAATAATCCATGTAGGGGTCAAGACCACCATCTCCAGCTAAACCTCCTCTCCCTCTGGTGCTGAGCACCCACAACTAACAAATCTATTTCCCACCCTAAACTAGCAGCATACACCCCACCTGAAGCAACCCCTCACAATTCCAGCAAACCAAAACCCAAGACAGGCTTGCCAATGGCACCACCCCGCAGCCCAAGACCTTATGAACTGGCTAGGGAAGTGCACTTCAATAATCCTACTCCACCAAATGCAAATTCGCAACCAACCTAGACTAAAACCACACCAAACAAACTAGAAGCCACAACAAACCACCCATGTCAGATGCACATACACCATGTTTCTTGCAGACTTTCTTTTTCCAAGCCCAATTCGGCAATTGATATCTACCCAAACCCATCAGCAAGGGCGGAACCTTCTACGACAATTCCAACGGCCGGCCCAGAGCACCTCTACAACACCCTCCTCTTCTCCCATCACTCCACACAGAGACTCCAAAACTCTCTCTACTGCATAATGACCATCAAACACCCCCGACACCCTCCCTAATGTTAATGCGCTCACCACCCTCCTCAAGACCCAATGTGACTTGAGGTTTCCCATGCCGATATTTACTGTCTCTCGTACTCAAGGTAATATAGGAGGGTCGTGAGGTCAGCCCGCCATCCTACAGCCATGTGCTTACCATAGGCGCCCACGTGTTCCCTTGGGAACATCCTCCTCTCTGTCCCTCACCCCCATCGAGGATTTTTATATATTTGAAATAATATATTAATATTTAATTATTAGTTGAGTATATTAATATATTTTAATTAATATTTATTACATTTATATTAAATGAAAAAAATTAATATTTGAATCATTTTTAAAATAAATTAGCATTGCTACATGTCTCTTATTGTAAATTAAATATATAATTTAATTAATATATCTGCACTTAAATAGTTCACTTCCATCTTCATTAAATTTTCATCATTTCGCTATCGTCCCATCCATTGATCACTACCTCTATTTATTACACAATTCTTCTTATACTTATCCTCGACCTTTGTCTTGACGATGGGCCTTGGTTTAGACTCAAAACGTCGACAATCAAAAATGTCTACTATGGAGCAATTTCTGACATCTCACATTCAACATCATCGCCACATAAATCTGGAAACTCTAATTTTAAATTTTTTTTTTTATTATTTCTTTTTTTTAAATTATTGTTTTTTATTGTTTTAATTGTGCTTTTTTAATGTTTTTTACATACAATCGATAGTAATGTATCTTTTTATTTGTTTTGGTAAATTTTTTTAAATTTTTCTTAATTTATATATATATATTTTATAATTGTGTCTGTGTGTGTGTTAATTTTACATTTTTCCTGTTTGTATTTTTTTTATCTTTTTATCTTTTTTAATTTGATTTTTTTGTCACATTTTAGTTTTTATGTTTAATATATCTTTATTGCTTGTTATTATTTTTTTACTTTTGTTTTCGTTTGTTTTTTTTTTTTAACTTTTTAATGTTTTATTTTTTTTTTTTTTATTTACATTTTATTTATTTATATATTTACTTATTATTATTATTATTATTATTGCAGACTTTGTGTCGATCATCGACTAGCAACCTGATCTCATTATGTGTCAATTTAATAGTTGATTTTAAAGTTTTTGTTATAATGGATCGATCTCGCCCCCAAAATGTGTCAATTGCATGGTTAGTCTTTAAGATTTCATTACAATGGGTCGAGTTCGCCTACATTGTGTGTCAATTTGATGGTTGATTTTTAAACTTTTGTTGCAATGTGCCAAGTTGTCTTAGGCTGATATTTTAAAGTCGCTATACTTTTAACATTTAAAAAAGAAGTTACTCTTGGTATAATGACCATTTCATTTAGATGTTCATTTTTAAAAGTTTTTTTAATCAGAATATTTTTTCGTAATGCTATCATTGAAATATTTTGAAAACTTAAGGTTTTTTTGTAGCCATGATCTTTGCTTTTAATTCCATGGTTGAAAATTTGTCAAAATTTTAAGGTTTTTCTAAGTCATGATATTTTATATTTATGTTGTGGTTGAAAACAGTTATAAGTATTTTTTCTTTAACACCATGGCTGAGAATTGTTGGTATTTTAATTCTTTTCATAGACGTGATATTTTGTCTTTAATGCCATGCTTGAAAATAGTTGGAATTTTAACGTTTTTCAAAGACATGATAGTTTATCTTTAATGTCATGCATGAAAATCGTTGGAATTTTAAGGCTTTTAATATACGTGATATTTTACCTTTAATATCATGCCTAAAAATCATTGGAATTTTAAGGTTTTTCGAAGTCATGATATTTATCTTTAATGTCATTATTAAAAAAATGTTGAAAAAAAAAAGATGTTATTCCAGCATCAACAGTTTTCATTTTCAGGGTGGTTTTTGCAACAACAAAAAAATGGTATTTATTGGATTTTACTTCCATTTTAAAAAATGTTGAAAATTTACCAAAAATGAATAAATTAATTATTCCAGTATCAACACTTTTCATTTTTAGGTTATTTTTCCATGTTTTTTGGGGGTTTTTTTTTATAGAGTTCTCATTTTGAGGTAATAGTTCTTGTTTGATGAATAACTTTGTTGAAATCACTTGTATGTGAATGTTGTGGTCAACTAGAAACTACTTTGTGCAATGGTATGTGGTCATTCAAATCCACTTTATGTATTGTTCATATTAAGAAAAAACCACATGAGGAAGTGATAATTTCTAGTCAGGAGAAATGACTTGATGTGATTGTTTCTTGGGAGTCTAATGCAAGAGCATTGATAGCATGGCCATGGGTAAGAAGACAAAACCCAAAGCATGTTACCACTAAGCCAAGAAAACACAAGATGGTGATAACGACAATGCAGGGGAAGTTAAAGTACACGTACATACATGAAGATATGATGGTTGAATGAACCATGTACTCAAAGGACATCCTAGTAGACCAACATTTGCAATGGTTAAGGTACCCATGTGTTTCAGTTGATGGTTGTTCCTTTATATAAACGTCAACATTTTGACAATTTTTGTAAATTCCAGGTTAGACCATAGATAGACTTTGTTGATTGAGATCAAGACAAGTAGTCATTAAGAGGGAGCGTTAGAGTATATAACTCCTACTTTTCTTTGGTGTGATCATATGTTTGACAATGAGTCTATTCCTAGTATTTATGATTTGTTACATCTAGTTTCTTTGAGAGATATTTTCCCAACTAAATGCTTCCTAGATTGGTGTGAGGTTGAGATATTAGCTCAACCTAGTTGATTTTGCCATCAAAATAGTTTCTTTATATTGAGAAAGCATTCATGTATTTATATTTGTAACATTATTTGATTACTGTAAGTGTGCTTCTAAATTTGAATTTTATTTGGAAGTGAAATACTACATTTAGATTCTAAATGAATCAAGGCGTAAATGTGCATCAAAATATTGGTGTTATATATATATATATAATATATATATATATATATATATATATTATATATTATATATATATATATAATATATATATATATATATATAATATATATATATAATATATATATATATATATATATAGCTTAGTAATATAAATTTAATGGTTGATAAAACCCTTATACATTTTACACTATCAAGGTTTAAAAAATCATAAAAAAATGACCTGTAAATAGGCATTGTTACAATATTATGGGCAATACAATGGCTTATCGATACCACGTATGAAAAAATCATAAATCATTTCATATGGAACTAATATGATTTTTTTTAATTATTCAATTTAATTGAAAATTCATAAATACTTTTGAGATGAATCTTAACCTCTGATCTAACTACTATTAAGAATATTCTAGAATATTCCATTGATTTTAAATCCCGACCATCCACCTAATAATTATTGATAATTAAACTAAATTTTTAAAAACCTTATTCCAAAATAATCATACATATCAATATAATAAAATATATTCTTAATTCTAGAATAAAATATTTCATTTGGATCATCAACAAGTGTTACACTGGATAAATTCCTCTTACAAACAAGAGCGATCTCCCTAGATCCTAGACAGAAACTAGAAACAAGCAAGACAATTGAACTAGCCCTTTCCCTAAGTTGAACTTGTTTGAATTATAAGAATTGTAGCTAATGGATGAGCCTCTTACCTATTTCACGAAATTTTCAATGAAGATCCCTTGTTGTGATTCAATTCAGCTCTTTAATTCTTGATAAGACCTGCAAACATCGACCATAACAGGATCAAAAGCACATGCCATATAATAATCCAAACAGTTTAACCTAATGATCAAGGAGATTAGGAATTGAATTTTCCTTAATAAAAATTATAAACAATTGTAAACCATTAATTATTCCAATAAGACAAATCAACGGGAGAAAGTGTTCATTTGTAATAATCAAAGATTAAGAGGAGCCTTACAAACTTTGCCTCGACGTTGTGAGGTCCCTTGCAAATTCCTTCAACCTCCTCCTTAGATGACAATATTTCCAATCTCAAACCAACAAAATAATTTTGTCTTCTCTAAGTTCTGACCTCCTTAATCCCTCTACCCTCTAGTAATTTTATAGGTGAAGAGGAAGAAGTTTTAGATCCAAAAGAGGAGGATGAAATTCCTTCATTGAGGGATTCAGTTACCATGAGAAAATGGATGAAGATGCATCATCTTAGGGTTATAGTTCGAATAGTCACCACCTAGAAGCTTTCAGTTGGGAAATATTTGACCAACTATGTTTCTAGAATGTACTTCTTATTTTTACTTTCTTGAATTCACCTGAGCGGGTTTATAGTGGCAGACAGAGCACAGCTCTGTGCTGTTCTCATAGTTAATTCCAGTGAATGTGCAGGAAACTCTAGAAAAAACAACGTAGGTGGAACTTAACAAGGTGTGATAGTTATTTTCCCCAAATTTCTCATCTACTTCAAAATATTTTGGGTTGTTTGACTTCTGAGGATTTGGTTCAAACATGTTCATGAAGGGTAAAAATATCCATAAACTAATAAAGTGTCATGGTGACAACTTGACATGTAACAGATTGCCCCTAAATTGCAAAGTCTGTAAGAACAAGTTTAAAAGATTGAAGCATTTTATCATTCCAAGGATCGGATCAGAGGAAATGGTCGGAAACCTGCAGGGAACATTCAAGGATTATAATGCAAATATATACCAAAAATCATATTTGAGTTGGGAATTCCTATACTCGGAGTAAAGCGAACTCAATGAACAAGCATGGAAAAACCAAAATCATATAGATGGTAGACACATCATGGATGTAGACATCTGTCTACACAATCATGAATATAAAATCTCCTCACAACCTGGATTGATGAAACTAGATCTAGGGTCTTGATCTTCATCTCTCAATTTCAGAATATGAATCTAACCATGTGAATGAATGTTTCGAAGTTGAACATGGCAGAAAACACTTGATTACCGTCAATGATGTGAACCATTAACAAGTGCAAGAGAAACCACAAATAATGACAATGGTTCTCAAGGTACTTGGAGTAAAACCTATAAGTCTAAATAGGTGATCTAAAGTCGAACACTCATAGAATCATTAGATCGAAGGCCAATGATGAGAACCCGTCTTCGAAAGCGAAAAACCTGCCATTAAGATATGCAAGCTTCAAGGAACTAAAGGTTTCTAGATCAAAATCCTAGATAATGAGCTGAAGTCGATAGGAAGCGACTCATCATAGGAAAGCCTATGATAAGAAACACAATGTCATTTTTGAAAATGGTTTGCAAGGACTGACTCAAGGATGGCTGACGCAATTGAAGATTAGAATTTGCAAAGGAGTTTTGAACAGAGGTTGAACTTATTTTGAACACATAATGGCACGATAATTGACTTGGCAGCATTTGACTTAATGATAATACCCAAAACCATGAAGGCTTTCAAAAAGGGCTCAATTAATTGTAAGGCAAATGGATTTCCCAATCAGGACATGAGTGTAACGAATTGTCATGTTCAAGAGTGACTTGCTACCATTTTTAAGAAAATGAAAATGTAAAATGGACACCTTTTCCCAATTTTCCCCCATCATTACTGGCAAGCACCTCTTTATTTTTTAAAAGATTGAGGAGGATAACATATACTTTGACTTTAATCTCATCCTTCGGATGAGTCCATTGAAGTATTTTTAATGAACCCTAAGAAGGAATGGTTAATCATTATGCTTAACGGGTCCTATACTATTTAGTTTTTTACGAGTCCATTAAAGGAGTAACTCGATGTCGTTTTCTTTTAAGAGTTTTGAAAAAGACACAAAAAGGAAACTCATTCAGTTCTTTTACTGTAAAATTTTAAGGATCCCGGAGAAAGTAAATCTCGGTGTTTTTCAATTTTAGAGAGTCAGAAGAAAAACATAAGTAGACTCCATTAGGTTCTTTTTCATAAGTTTTAGTCCCTCAGGCCGAAAAAAATGAAAAAATAATACAAGAGAGAACTCTATTGACCATGTTCGGTCAATGTATACCTTTTTCATAAATAGTCCTAACTCAGTCTGTAAAAGAAGTAAACTTATACTGAGTAGATGATTGTTCATTTACTTTTACAAGTTCAAATAAGCAAGTACTTGGCAATCTTTTCGTTTTGACAAAGTTTTAAAAGGGCTTAAAAGAGGACTCTTTGGTTTTCGCTTTTTGTAATTTTTTAAGAGTATGAAAAGTGATAAAAGTCTGCTAAAAAATCAAAATTATTTATCCTTGCTCCATAACGTATCATGCACATTTAAAATTCAATAACTCATCATAACTGCTCAAAAATGGCATTTTCCCTCTTAAAATGTTTTAAATAAAAAATAATAATATTTTTTAGCTCCAAAAAACTTGTAAAAGTGGGAATGGTAAATTATTTTCACCATTTTCATTTTTACCATTTGAGGGCAAAGAGAGGAGATTTTTACCACCATACTTCCAGAACTGATTTCAAGCTAACGTTGGATTAAATCATACATTGCTTCTTCCAGGTAGAATATATTTCTTTAACTTAGCTTTTTATCCATTTAAAATTTCATTTTAAGCTATCATTTTTTTTGGGGAAAAACTATGTTAAAAAATGCACCCTCATCCCTATGTTATTTCTTTTCAGTCGGGCCCACGTTGGACAATAAAATTTTCCATACGGAAAATCACGGCCTACACGGAATTTAACTGGAAAAATCCGCGCAACTGAACCCTATCCGTAAAACGGAGGCTGCGCAAGTGCGGGGGTTTATTTTTAAACAAGTTTTGGGCCAAAAAAAACATGAAATGGGTTCTAAAATGATTCTAATCCTTTTAAAATGGTCATTTCAATTCATTTGATTTCTCAAAATGGAGTGGAGAAAAAGAGAGCATGAAGCCAATGATGTGGCAGATCCGACCACCATGCAAGCTCTCAAAACTTGTGGCCTCCTGAAATATTGGCTCATTCCTGGGATGAAAGCTCGGGTAGATCTGATGACATGGCTGGTAAGGACATGGAATGTCCAGGAACAATGTTTTGTTATTTGTGCATCATGTTACCATTGACGTTGATTACATCTATTTCTTGATTGGGTTGTCTCATCGACGAGCCGATATTTCACTATTCAGACAGAGGACAGGAGGAGATGCTACCAATGGGTATCTATGATGCTTTCATAGGGGTGCACCACCTAAGGATGTGAGAATTGATATTCAAACCATCGAGCTCTTTCCCCTAAGGACCATTAATTTCACTGTTTGAAAATTGTGTGGCAGTGTTGCCCTTCATTTAGCCACACTGACACATATTCAGATGGTCGTGGAATGTTGGGAATCCACAGTGTACAACTAGTGCGAAGCAGTGGTCGTGAACATGAAGGGCCAGTTGACTAGATGCAAGAATGGAAAACTGAAGAATTTCAGTTATGGTTCCATTCTTGTTGCTTTTTCCCTAGAGAGAATTCATATTCTCTGCCCATAACAGATTCTAGCAGACAAGGGGGATCCCAGGGATCCATGCATGATGAGGTGGGTTGTATCGATGGCATGCCATGGAGGTGATGGACCAGTAGTGAGGTATATCAGAGTTCTTTGACTGGTTAGGCCAGTAGATTGTTCCAATTAAGGACTTTCTATATGCCAATTTGGATTATAGAGGTGATCTTGATATCCCACTTCTAGTCGTAACTCATTGGGGTGATCTAGGTGAGAATTTTTCATTTTGACATATTTCCAAATTTTTAAATTTTAATGTGTTTTTTGTCTTCAAAGGCTAATTATCTAAAATTTATGTGCAGATGTGGGCCCAACCCAACTAGCCGAGTTGAGACGATTTGATAGAGGGGGCAACCATCCTATAGAAACTACGACAACGAACCCGAAGACAGAGGATATCTTGATAGAGATGGAACACAACCTTGAGAGGTTGACTTCGAACATCCCAGAGACTAGGAAAGAAGACATTCGCTGCACCTGTTAGAGACATGTAGTTGGGGTTCCGGAGCCCCTCAGACGTTAGTTGTATCAAGTTGTTTGTGCTATCGTTTTTTATCATGAGCATCATCATGCTTAGTTGTTCTAGTTTCTAAGACCACATTTTGATTTTTGGTGTCAGCATATTCAGGAAATAAAAGGCCACAGGGCCTTATGTCCTCGGATGACATATTTTGCAAACGCGCACTTTTATACAAACCTTATTTTTAATGAAAAACTACTACTTTTACATATTTTTTATATTGATCCATGTATGAATGAATATTGTTTTTACTCTACAAATGTTGAAAATGTTTATTTAACACATGATTCACCAATGTATCTATCAATTTGTTTAAATATCTTGGAATGTATTCATATTCGATATAATCAAATTGTGTTTCCAAAAGACGGACTCGTAAAAATAATCTTAACATTGTTGGACTCCTTACTGTATAGACATCGTTTAAATGTAATACCACAAGCTGTGAATCTAACCTAACGATCAAACGTCAGATACCAAATGCGATGGCATCAGCTAATAGCTCAATGACCATGCTATATTTCGCTATCTTGTTTGTTTTTTGACCAAGACATCTTCCATGAATAGAGACTAGCTCATCACTTGGTGAATAGATAACCCAGGTTACGGAAGATAAATTCTAAGTACTACGACTAGCGCCATCAGCAAATCCAACGTAAGTCTAAAGAATGTTGACATCTAAAAATAAATTGTAAAAATGAGATAAGCAGGAGAAGCAGTAGAAAATGTGAAAAACATTAACTATCACACATACCTAAAAAAATGGTAAATAATGTACATATCTTCACCAAAAAAAAATTATGCATAGTATTTCTTTAGATAAAGACCATTTATGGGCTTTCCCAAAGGAATAACATCATAATCAACCAGCTAATAGGCTCCTTTAGCTAATACTCATTTTATGATGTAAGGGCCATGCCACATGGGTTCGAACTTTCCTGCACCTAACTTGTCATGAGCTTGATCGTAAACCAAGACTAAGTCACCTTATGAATATCAACGAGGATTAACATTTTGATCAAACTAAGATTTGACACATTTTTTGTGAGCCTCGCTAGCCAGTGCAACACCACGACGATTTTCATCTAAATGCACTAAATGTACAAAGCATTCTTCATCTATAGAGGTAGCAGGTAATAATTATATAGCTAGTTTTAGGGATGGGATTCCACGAATAACAAGCAGCCAAAGCAGATTTCATTTGATGGTGGCACGATGGCACAGAAATTCATTGTGCAGATATGGGTGGGAGGGACTTTGATTCTCATGGTTAGGCTACGGTAGGTAATGGGAACTCTCCTCAATTTGATGGGAACTACTTTTAGAGGATACGGACTACTACGTTGTTGCTTCGGCCTAACTCCTACTTGGGTGGCATCGCCCAATCACACTTCTTACCCGGGGCTCAGATCTGGGGGTGAAATACAATCCCTCCTACCAATGACCATTAGGTTACCATTACAACGGAGGGTACCAATTCCCATGATCAAGATCCTACTTTCTACGGTAAGGTGTATCGCCCTTTATTGTCTGTTGCGTATTAGGGAAATTCATTAGGCATTATTACCCTTTTTGAACATCATAATCTTAGCATGGATATTTTCACATCCACCTAGTGTTGTGTACAGTATGAAATGGGAAACCAGACAAGTGTGACCTAGTCATTTCTTTCTTGCTTGTCATTGAAAGCCTCAGTTCCGTGCTCAACCAGACAGACAGAGGGTTTCATCTTGTTTCTTTGATACTTGCACTTGTATTCTGACCTCGACGAGAGGCCTTTCAAAGTGGTGTATTTCTTGCCTTGCGTAGAGGAATTGATTATGATCACTAATCTTACTTGGGAGACGGGAGACTTCTCCACTATGATCACTAATCTTACTCATTCAATTACTGGGTTACTCATTACACTTTGGGATGTTCCTAGCAGCCATTCATTACTTATTACACTATGCTGGGATGTTTCTACCTGTTGATGAATTATATCTTGTTGCTAGCGAGAGATGGAGGAGCAGGAAAGATTCATTACGCATGGAGGAGCAGGAAAGATTCATTTGCAGTTGTTTCAACATTGATTGTGCTTTGCCTGCCTTTAGTTTCAAGATTGGAATCTTACTCGTTGGCAGAGAACACGGGACCACCTACTTTCATTCACCAATAGGCCTAAACCAATCAATAGCAAGTACCCTAACCACCAGGAGCTTATGTTTATCAAGTTGGAGGAGGAACATGATTCACAATCGTCGGGGTTGAAGTAAAATGGGTAATGCTGCTTCCAAACCATAAAAATTTTGGAAAGGAGTAAAACCAGTCAATGTTTTTGTAGTATTACGATAAGCCCATGTGATGAAAAGAGCATAGAATGTCAGTTTCCTATATGAATACCAACTATATTTTTAATCATATTGGTTAAAACTTTGTTGATAGATTTGACCTGACCATTAGCTTGTGGGTAGTATGGAGTATAGATATCATGGCATAGGTTGAGTTGTGTAGATAGTTCAACCATCATAAAGTTACAAAAATGACTAGCATGGTTTGTAACAATAGTTTGTGGGAGACCAAACCGAGCAATCACATGATTGAAAATGAAAATTGTTGCAGTTTTTCCGTCATCTCTATATGTAGCCATTGCCTCAGCCCATTTCATATATATATCCATTCCCCTTGGTTGAGTGAGGGTTACAGGTGATGAAGTCAATGGCCTATTTGGAAAAAGGGCCGACAACTATGATAGGGTTAAGAGGAGTTGGAGGTTCTCGCATTTTGTGATCATATATTTGGAAATTATGACATTGGTGGACTATAGTAATGCAATCTTTAAACATTGACGGCCAAAACTAACCAACATGTAATATCTTTTGGGTAGTAGCATGCCCAGACATGTGACTGCCACACGCTCCAGAGTGGTATTCATTTACTGTTTTTCAGCCTCTTAGAGATTTAAACAATGTCAGAATATAGAATCTATACCGCAATGGTAAAGAGTGTCACCAATAATATTGTATTGTTGGGATTGGTATCAGATTCGACGACGATTAGTTTTGGATAACTCGGGCCTAAAATTTTGTGTTTGAAGATATATAATGATATCTCCATACCATTGATCTGATGTACTAATAAGAAAGAGAGATTCGTTAGAAAAAGAATCTTCTGCTATAGTTTCTATATCCGTATGAGGAAAGTCACACAATAGTTCGGCAAAAATCAAAGATTTCTTTTATTTGGATTTTTTTAATTCCAAATCAAACTCTTGTAAGATAACTATCCATTTGGGGTATTTTCCCCCTAGTAATTGTTTAGTGAGAATATACATCATAGGGTTGCAATCTGAAATGACAATTTTTTTTCGGAGAAGTATATAGTGACAGAATCATTGAACAGCTTGTACAGTTGCCAAGGCTAGATTCTCCACATGTGCATATTTAATATCAGTTTTAATGAGACTTCTACTTATAGTAAATCACATGTTTGCTGCTAGAATCATCCTATTGGACTAACACCATGCCAATGGTGGCCTCGGACGCGGCTAAGTACAGAAAGTAATCTCGATGATAAATGAGTGGATGCAATAATGGTGCATTGGTCAATGCATGTTTTAATGCATCAAAAGCTTTATCAGCAAGCTCATCCCAGAGAAATGGAATTCCCTTTTTCAACTGTCGAGTAAAACCCTAGGTTAGTTTGGCATAATTGTGGATGAATCTACGGAAAAAGTTTGCTTTCCCCTATAAACTTTGGAGTTGAGTGAGGCTACAAGGAGCAGGAAAATTTAGAATTGCCTCTACCTTGAGGTGGTCGACATGAATGGATTCTTTCGAAATGATGAAACCTAGAAGCCGACCTGATTGCACACAAAAAACACATTTTGTGGATTCAAACGAATATTGTAGTGCCTGCACCTAATGAAAATCGATTTTAAGTGCAATGGGTGATCCTGCCTTTTCATTGAATGAGCCATTAGGTCATCTAAATAAGGCTAAACAATATGCTTGATATCGTGGAATGCCTAAGATATATCTCGTTGAAAATTTGTGCCATCATTTTTAGGCCAAATGGGAGTTTGTGATAAGCAAACGTTCCCCGTGGGGATATAAATGTGGGTTTATATTGATCAGCGAGGAGTATGTTTATCTGATTGTAGCTTGAAAATCCATCCATGAAGGAAAAAATTTCATTCATGGCACAATTATCAAAAATTTGGTCGATATACAGAGTTGGATAATTGTCCTTAGGACAAGCTTTATTAATATCTCGATAATCAACACATACTCGAATAGTTCCTTATTTTTTATTAATGGGCACAATATTTGATACCCAATCAGTTAAAGGAACAGGGTAGATGAATCCTTCTTTCAACAATTTTTCAACCTTAGTTTTGATAGCGGCAAATTTTTGTGGATGTATAAGACGTAATCGTTGTCTAAGAGGCTTAGCTTTTGGGTAAGTTTTTATTTCATGTACAACTATGCTAGGTTGATTCTTGACATTTCTTTGTATGACTAGGCAAAGATGTCGTGGAATTCCTAAAATAGGGCTTTGTAAGTTTGAATCTCTTCTAAAGAACAAGAAGCTCCTATATGAATATTTTCAGTTATCCCAGGTTTCATTGAGATATATATGGGTATTGTAGTGTTGCACAAAAATTGTCACTTTGACATTCTGAAATCAATATGAGTCTATCACCACTCATACTTACCTCCTTTGCAAGTCTTAAACCTTAGTTCTTCATATCAAGCTTTGAAAATAAGAGAAAGACCCTAAAAATCTCTAAAATTCTGGTTTCGCACTTTCTCTTAGCATTACCTGTGGTACCGCACCCATTGGTCATGTCCCCTGCGCACCTAACCGCTCTGTCTCTGTGTTATGGGTGCGAACCCCTGTAAAAGTCAAAAAGGTGCAAGTGTATTCTTAAAAACTCACTTTGAGTCATTTCTGGAAGCTTCTAGAGAGAATCTTGAGCTGGCAAGTTTGCTCCTTGA
>APFE031159120.1:0-24442 GCA_000404065.3 Pinus taeda | reverse complement strand
TTCACCAAAGAGCTTGGAAGAGAAAAGCTTGAACGATTCAGAATGATGCTTGGACTCACCAACATCCCTTCAGATTAAGGGGGGGAATGTTGACACCTAATCATCAGGAATGGGTGAATATAATTAATGTAAATAAATAATAAGTAATATGAACAACCATTGGGAGATGAAGTGAATAGTCTCTCCCTCATGTATATAATAAAGACCATCCTGAAGGAATAATATACGAATCAATTTGTTTTGAGGATTTACTGCCTAGCCTGACACATTCTTCAATCCAAATGGCATTACATTGTATGTGCATGACCTCCACTCCGTCGTGAACGTTGTTTTCCTTTTGTCTTCTTTGGCTATTCGGACTTGGTGATAGCCTGAGAAGCCATCTGTGAACAAGTAAGCCTCATTCCCCGCAACATTGTCTAGGACTTCGTCGCTGAAGGGTGTGGGGAACAGGTCATGCATGCATGCACTATTCAGGCTTCTATAGTCAACACATACCCTAATCTTTGTCTCATCCTTCTTGTTTTGAATCACTATAGGGCTTACCCATTCAGCTTCGTTGACCGATAAATGATTCCTGCATCCAGCATTTTATCAATCTCCCTTTTAACCTTTTCTTTAACTCATGGGTTCAGCTGGTATGGTCTATGCTTTATTGGTCAGACTCCTCATTTTAGAACAATTTTGATTTCTCCCAGGTTACCTATTATCCCCTTGAGCTCAGCTACCAAAGCTAGGAACAGGTCCTAGTACTCTTGTAAAAAGTCGAAAAAAAATTTAGTGGTCTGTTCATCCCAGTACTCTCTCACCAATGTTATCTTGGGTTTTTCTTCCATCCCTACGTTTTGCTTTCTCAATTTCACTGGTAGGAGATGCGTGCCTTCTATCGAAGGACTCCCATGGATCCTTCTTTCTCCCTCTATTTCTTCGAAGGCTAGATGTCGAAGCCCTTATAATCCGTCTTCTTCTAGTTCTGTGTCGACTCTATTGCATGTTACTAGTTCTGGATGTTCCATATCAAATAAATGGTGTAGGAAGTTTTCTTCGTGCTCCCCCTCCACTTGTGTTTCTAGGGTGAATAAAACTCCTTTCACCACTTGAAGTGCTTCTATCATTTTGTCTTCACTATCCTTGAACGAGAAATCACCAACAAACTGTTTTTTTAAGGCATCCCAAGCAAATGTTCATCGTCATAGTTCTTCATCGATGTACCACGCCCGGGGGATGGTGCTGAAGGTGTGTATAAAAGCATACACCCACATATTCCTTGGTAGTCCCTAGCTTTCCCAGTTGGTTGTGCATTCTTTAATATGTTCCTCGAGACTTGAATTCCCCATGTATTCATTTTGGCCTGTTGCACAAAAATTGTCACTTTGACTTTTTGCAATCAATATGAGTCTATCACCACTCATACTTACCTCCTTTGCAAGTCTTAAACCTTAGTTCTTCATATCAAGCTTTGAAAATAAGAGAAAGTCCTTAAAAATCTCTAAAACTTTGGTTTTGCACTTTCTCTTAGCATTACCTGCGGTACCGCACCCATTGGTCATGTCCCCTGCGCACCTGACCGCTCTATCTCTGTGTTATGGGTGAAAACCCCTGTAAAATTAAAAAAGGTGCAATTTTATTCTTAAAAACTCACTTTGAGCCAATTCTGGAAGCTTCTAGAGGGAATCTTGCGCTGGCAAGTTCGCTCCTTGAGGATTCATGCATCCCATTCCTTAAGAAGCTAACCCCTTGTTGTGAGGGGCTTATCCCCTTGAAGGAGGACTCTATCCCTTTAATGGTGGACCTGTAATCTCCTTCCCTTGCACTATAAAATGAAGCTTTGGGCTGGTTACTTGGGAGGTTGAAAGCTGAATATTTTGAGGGTAAATGCTACTGGAACTTAGTCTTCCTAATTGAGCTTTTGAGAGGAAAGGTCACATAACTTTTGATCTCATTTGGAAGAGAGTGAGGCTTGTCAAAGTAGAGGAGATTCCTGCTTGGACCCTGGGAAGAGCTTGTACAGAATCAAGGCACCAAGGTTGTAAAGTTCTTCTTTTTCAAAGTTAATACAATCAAGTTTATTTTTCTCAATCAGCTATGTTTGATGGTTTATTTCATAGACTCCTTGATCACTATGATGAACATGATTTATTATATTAGCTATGCAGGTGTTCTTTGATGTGTGCTTGTTTGTATTTGCAGGTTATTAAAAGAAAACTCTTTGAAGCTGTTGGAGCAAGGCTGCCACAAACCAGCGTTGGACTTAAGGTAGGGTCTAAAACACCTCTTATCTTTTATTAATGAATTGCAATATGTTTAGAGAAAAGTAGATTTGCTTGTCCTGCTTGTTGCTAGATATCAGTTGATACTAGGAAGATCGGTCTTGTCCGCAAGAATGATTTATTCGCTTAACAAATTGACGGCTCCACTAGGGACGGGATTTGATTGTTTAATTTTCCTTTATCTTTGATTTGAGAAACTTGATTTTTGGTTTCCATTTTTTGTTTGATGTGTGTGGGATTGGGTAGTTTGTAGGTCCTGGATTGATTTTTTGTTTTTGAGAAATTTTTACGAGGACTGCACGTTCTGTTTGAGTTACAGTGTGGCCCTGTTCGCACTGTCACTTTACTGTACAGAACAGTACCGCACCTGGTTTCACTGGGGGCCTGCGGACCCTGTCAAAATTTTTGAAAATCCTAAAATCTTTTCGTCCAGTTTAGTTTAGGTTCTTTTTATTACTTTTATCCTCTGCCCAGATCTGCATATATCCTGTCAAGAGTCTCTCATAAGTATGTTCCATTGGTGTTTTGTTTTGGATGAATTTCTAGAAGTTTTTGCATGCTTGGATTGGTCTTCACTCGGTCTTTGTAGTGACTTGAAGCTTAGAAGCCTAAGAAACCTTAGATCACCCTGGAATCTTTTGTCTTCTTGATAAGTCTGGCTGGTTTGTGAGATCTTCCTTTGGTGAGAAATATATTTTGTTTCTCTTTGCAAAACTTTGAACGATCTTGGTCATAAGTTGTGAATTTCATTTTTTATAAAAAACATGGCTGGGTGTTTTTGATTGATTTGTTTCTTCTGAATGAATTAATGCTTATTTTGCTGAATAGCTAAGTAAAAACATCTCAAAAACATTCGAAGCTTTTATTTCAATTAGTCTTTAGAAGTTAGGTCTCAAGATTAGATTTTTCATAGTTTTGAGTGTGTTTTCTAGAAATTTTCATTTCTCTTTTGCAAAAATTGTTTTATGTAGTTTTGAGTGTTGAAAAGAAAAGGGATTTATTTTGTGAGCATAATTAGTAGCTTCATTTTGAGTGTTTTGAAAAAGACAAAAAGTTTTCTTTTCGTTTATATGTTGAAGGAAAGATTTTTTTTTCAAGAAATTGCATTCTCAACTCTTCCTTTAGCTAGAGATTCATTGAAAAGGAAAATAATTGTTTATCATCTTAGGTGCATTTTTTAGTGTTTTTTGGAGTCGAGTCTTCACACCACAAAGTTTCATCTCCATACCTTTTGACTTAAGAAACAACCAATAAAATTAACACTTAATTAAAATTCATCTAGCAATATTTTTATTTCTAGGGCTCTTATCACCAACATAGCTTAGACTAGTATCTTCGAGTAGGGAGTAATTAACTCTCCAAGATAGTTAAAACAAACAAGTAGTCGATCTTGCGATAGGAAAAATTCCAATTGTGACATCTATGCTCTAGGAAGCTCCTCCTAAAGGAGTCAAGAACGAGATCATATCTAAACCAGTGACGTAATCAATCCTTCCTCATTGGGAATGATAGCAGATATACACGTATTAAAAAAGGTAAACCTCGGATTGACCATTGTCGAGGAGCCTAGGGTCACTTGTTGGTAAACCTTGGATTATGTCAAGGAGCCTTCGAGGGGATTGAGCTTTGTTACTCTACCCTTGCGTGTGTATCGAATCGTAGACTGTTCCCCCAGGTATATTTGTTTCCGTTGGTAACCTTAGTAGCCATATAGGATTCTTTCCTAAGGTGACGGTGGAGGGAATATCCCACTGTACCTAGAGCAGACGTCGACTAGACTCACTTGGACTCTCTGGGGGGTTATCTTCACTCAAGATGGTTTTGTGGAGAAACTTGTGCCAGTCTGTTTCGTTAAGCAGGTTGTCGGGGTAACTGTTCCAACCGCCATTTTTGTATTGAATTCTGCGACGTTGGATTTCATCACCAACTAGTGTTTTCGGTACGGAAAATTACTGTTTGTGTGCGGTTTGACCTCTTAGATTGTTAGGTCTGTGATTCAATTGTTTGGTTCTTTAGAGACTTTAGGTGGTTTTCTTGAGATTTTCTTTGTTTTCATGTGAAGTAATTAATTAATTAATCGTGGCTGAATTACCGAGACAATCCCGTAGACTTCGGGGGCAACCTCCTGAATATACACCAAGTCAGCTTGAAGAGGTAAGATCTCTTGTCACACCTAGTGAAAGTATAGTTGGGTCACCAGAGGCCAGAGAATCATCTTTAATTATTCACCTTGATTATCAAGTTCCAGCAACAGAGTATATTTCTGAACCAATTTCATTTTCTAAAGTCACTGGTAGTTTTTCTTCTACCAGTGAATTAGTTGAGAAACCTAAAATTTCTGAACCTGAAACCGAACCTACTACTACTCCATCCTCAGGATTTGCTTCTCCAGTTTCTAGTGGTCCTGGTTCACCCAAGGTAGGAAGTATCATTACCCAAAATCTTCCTTCTGGACTCATTTCTATTGAAGAACTTATTAGTCCGGACAAAGGTATATCTCTCCCTGAAAATCAACCAACTTTAGAACTTAGGGACCGTGAATCTATCTTTTACAGTCCTTTTTGAGGTGACGCTTGGTACATATCTTTGACGAACTTTTTAGAAAATCTGAGTCTCGCTGCTTCACCACCTCGTATTCCTTTTCATCCTACGCCCAGAGGTTATTATCCTCCTTCGAATATGTCAAACCGGTCATCCATGTTTTCCCATAATCCGGAAACATTTTTATATGGCAGTCCTTCTATTCCTTCTGGGTATCAGTCAGTTTCTGGTACTTTTTCAGGAGCATCTCCTCAACCCATCAAACATGAGGTATCAACTGGTCATAATGGAACTCCACCGTTGAGCGTAGAAGAGATTCTTATGATGTTTGGTGCTATTTCAAATCCACAACCTCAAGGTAGTCAGATTCTGCCTGGGGGGCAGCCTCAAGGTAGTCAGATCCCACCTGGGGGGCAACCTCCAAGCAGTCAAATACCGCTTGGGGGGCAACCTCAAGGACAGTACATACCTCAGGGACAATACATACCTCAAGGTCAACCCCAGACTCAATATATGCCTCAAGGTCAACCTCAGACTCAGTATATGCCTCAAGGTCAATCCCATTATCAATATATACCTCTAGGTCGACCCCAGTTTCAGTATGTGCCTCAAGGTTATCAACCTCAAGTTTAGTACCCATCTCAAGGTTTCCAACCACCTTCTGGTCAACCATTTGTTCAAGGAGCTGGAAATGTAACTTTCAATTATTAGTCCTACACTCAACCTGGTTATGGTCCTCCATATGCTCAACCTGTTATGGGTCCTTACCCCGGAGTGAATATGGTGTGGGATCCAACTCAAACTCAATAGATTTTGCAACCCAATGTGCAGTTGTCATCTCAACCTGGACAACCTTTGGTTTCTGGTTCAACCCAGCAACCCGTCGAGCCTACTATTCCAACTTTTGCACCTGGTGTAGCTCATCAGTCTGGGCCTAGTTCACCTCGAACTCTGCCTCAATCGACTACTACAACTACTGCAACTTCTATTCAATCTACCCCACCTACTTCTAGAGTATCGACGGCTCCAGTTTCTACTATTCATGTATCAACTCCTCATACCTCTTTACCCCAGTCTAGACCTACAATTCAGACTTCAGTTCAGATGCCTGTAGGACAACTTGGTCCAAGTACGGTTGTCACAAGTCATCCTCAATTTACTTATCAACCATACCACGGATAGTATCAATACTGTCCTGCTGTGCAAACCCCAGTTTATCAGTATCAACCATACCCTGTGTATACATATCAGCAACCTCAACCTCAACAACCCCAGTTTGGTCTGATTAATCCTGGTTTTCCGGGAGGATATAATATTCCTAACGCCAATCCAATTCCTAGTTATCCTAGATATCCTCCTCCTGGAGCTGGCCCTGTGACCCAAGTTATTCGAGACCCTAACCGTCAGTTACCATTCATCGCAACTTTGGATTTACCTGACTTGTCGCACCTTACAAACGATCCAATTTATTATCTTCCGTACTGGCCACCAATGCCTAATAAGTTGCCCAATGATATTCCAAAGTTTGAGGGTAAGCCAAGAGAGGATCCGTCGAATCATGTGATGACGTATCACCTCTGGTGTGCATCAAATTCCATTATAGATGATTCAATTCGCTTAAGGCTTTTTTAACGCACTCTAATTGGTCTCGCAGCTAAGTGATACATTGAGTTGCCACGAGGCTCTTTTTATAATTTTAGTCAGTTAGCTACTTCATTCTTAACTCATTTTTAGTTGCCTGTTAGATATGAAAATGGCACAGAATTATTAACTTCATTAAAATAGTCAACGTCTACATATATTTTAGACCATATTCATGAATGGCGACGTCGACAACATTTAGTGAAAGTTTTTATCACGGATCAAATTTTGGCAGAATGGTTTGTTAAATCATTATTACCTAAAATCACTGAGGATGTAGCTAAGGCAGGAGTAGTTACTGAAGAGAAAGTAATTACTCAGGCTCAGTACCTTGACTTAGTTTATACGTAGTTGGGTACTTTACACGAAAAAATCCCCGATCTTCCCAAACAAAATCAAATAACTGCAACTCCTTCAGGGTCTCATGCCACTGATGGTATGATTGGTACAGTTAATACCAAGAGTAAGAAGAAATCTACAAAGAATTCTTCTCCTATTATAACTTTACCAGATTCCCTGATAGGAGAAGCTTCTGCTGAAGTTCTTGCCGATATTCATGTCGTAGAATCTTCTACAGCCAAATCAAAATCCGGCGGTAAAAAGAAAGGGAAGAAGAAAAACAAACAAAATGCAAAAGAGAAACCAGAAAAAACTGAATCTAATGACGAGAAACGTAAACCTCGCTATCCTTGTCTCATCTATGACGAGGAGCACTTTACAAGAGATTGTCCACATCAAGATGAGGTTTCAAAAATCGTCAAAGGTTCCCAAACGCCTGTTGTCTTGAAGGATCCTTTTCCTAGTTAAGATAGTAAGACGAGAGGTTCTTCCTCAAATGCTTCAAAAGAACCAATTATGATGATGTCCCATGTCAGGATTGCGACGCGATCGCAAGATTATGGAAGTAGAATCCTGTTGGTGGTAAGGAACCAGAATCTTCTAGCTCAAACCCATCAACTTCAACTCCTTCTGGTTCCGATCCGCTACAGATCGAGAAACCTAATCCAAACTTAGTATTCAAACTGCCTGCTAAAGGTATACTTCGGAAGTTAGCTTTCAATCCACATGCGAGAGCTGCTCAGAGCTATAACATTGTTGAAGATTTATCTATATCCCCTTCAGCACTGTCAGCTTTGGAGGTGCTGCAATAATGTTTAGCACAACGTAAATTGCTTTTATCTGCGATAGGAGCTATTGATCTTCAGGATTCCAACCTTATAATCTTCGATTTAGAAAATAGTACACCTCGCTTACCTCATCAAATGGCTTTCCAGATCCCAGTGTTAGTCAAAAATAGACCTTGCTTTTGGACTGTGATTGATGAGGGAGCTTCTATGTGTATTATGTCGATTCAGTGTTGGAGATCACTTGGTTCTCCTACGCTCAATCAATCCCCGAAAATTTTAAAGGCTTTTGATGGCCGAGGGTTTCATCCTTTTGGCATTTTGCAGGATTTACCTATAGGGGTAGAAGGAAAAACTGTTAATCTAGATGTGGAAGTGGTTGATGCCCCTCTAGATTACAACCTTCTTTTGGGTCGTAGTTGGTCTTACGCTATGACTGTTGTTGTTTCATCAGTCTTTCGACTTATTAAATTCCCTCATAATGGAAAGATCGTTACAATAGACTAGTTAAGTTATTTTTCGTCTGACCCAGCCTCTTCTGAGAGTATTCAACATGTCGGTAAAACAGTTGTCCCTTATAAGGATGTTGGAGTGGGATTGATTAAAGATTCTGGTTTACTATGAACTTTTTCTTTTCCTCCTCCTAATATATCACCTTTGTTTGCAACCATTCACATGATTTCATCAAACACTATTGCTTCTGATGATCCTTGGATCGTACCTTCCGATTCCAAGGTGGACCCATTTAGTGATGCCATGCCCTTGAGTCCCTTTGAAGTTGCATATCAAGCGATACAGTCGTTTACCGACTCTAGTTCAACTGCAATTGATCCAATGAATGTGGTGCATGGGGAGTCACTTTCAATCTCAACCTCAGATTCAACAACTTTTTCTAATCTTGTTCATACTGATGAGCATATTCGTGAACTTTTTTCTATTGATGATTTACCATGGGAAGATCTTCATCATCGATCTTCGTTTTTACCTGAGCTTGATCATTTTGAAAATGATTTCTCATCTATTTTCACCACTGATTATGTCAAGGAATCAAAGAATCCACTGCAACATCCTGATTCTGAGTTAAATTAGGGAAATATTTCTCGAACAATTCCTATTTACATTTCAGTGAAACCCAGAATTATTGAAAACATTCATAT
Source organism: Pinus taeda (assembly GCA_000404065.3). Taxonomy (NCBI): domain Eukaryota; kingdom Viridiplantae; phylum Streptophyta; class Pinopsida; order Pinales; family Pinaceae; genus Pinus; species Pinus taeda. The sequence goes on along the minus strand of APFE031159120.1, from coordinate 15,709 downwards.
AGGTGCTTCTTGTACGGACAAGGAAATCCAAACTTATAAAGCCCTATTTCAAGAATTCTATGACGTGTTTGCCTAGTCATATGAAGAAATGCCAAGAATCGATCCATCAATTGTTGTCCATGAAATAAAAACTTACCCGGATGCTAAACCCGTTCGACAACGTTTGCGTTAGATACATCCAAGAAAAGTTGTTGCTATTAAAGCTAAAGTTGAGAAATTACTTCGAGTAGGTTTCATATATCCAATTCCTTTAACGGATTGGGTATCAAATATTATTCCTGTTAACAAAAAGCAAGGAACGATAAGACTATTTATTGATTATAGGGATATTAATCGAGCTTGTCCTAAAGACAATTACCCAACCCCCAATATTGATCAAATTATTGATGATTGTGCCGGCATTGAAATGTTCTCCTTTATGGATGGTTTTTCCGGTTACAATCAAATTAACATACTCCCTGTTGATCAACCTAAAACGGATTTCATTTGTCCATGGGGGACATTTTCTTATTGCAAATTACCTTTTGGGTTGAAGAACGTCGGAGCAACTTTTCAACGGGCTATGTCTTACGCATTTCATGACATCAAGCACATTGTGCAACCTTATCTCGATGATTTACCTGCTCATCCATTACGTAGAGCCAATCATCTCGCTCATTTACGAGCCATCTTTATGACATGTGGGCATTATCGAATTAAGCTAAATCCACACAAATGTGTTTTCTGTGTAGAAACGGCTCGTTTAATAGGATTTGTTGTTTCAAAAGCCGGCATTCGTGTCGATCCTTCGAAGGTTGAAGCTATTGTTAAATTACCTCTGCCTTCAACTCTTCGCTAACTCCAAAGTTTGCGAGCGAAAGCAATTTTTTTACGTCGATTCATTCCTAACTACGTCAAGATAACAAAAGGTTTTACCAGGTTATTGAAACATAACACTCCATTCTTTTGGGATGAGATAGCTCAGAAATATTTTGATGCACTTAAACACATGTTGACCCATGCACTGTTATTGCATCCTCCCAACTACAACTAGGATTACTTTTTGTACCTCACCGCTTCTCATTCCACCATTGGGATGGTTTTAGTTCAGGAAGATGAATTCAATGCTGAACATGTGATTTACTATCTTAGTCGAACTCTGAATCCGACTAAGCTTAAATATTCACATGTGGAGAAATTGGCCCAGGCAGCTGTTCAAGCTGTCCAGCGATTTCGTCACGACATTCTACTACGCAAAACCACAGTAATTTCTGATTGTATCCCTATGACGTATATTTTGACTAAAAAACTACTAGGGGGAAAGTATTCCAAATGGATAGTTATCCTGGAGAAATTTGACCTGGAATTTGAAAAATCCAAGTCAAAGAAGTCTTTGGTTTTTGCGGAATTAATGTGTGACTTCCCGCGTACTGATACCGAAACTGTGGCAAAAGAATCCTTGCGGATGAATCTTTCTTTCTTATCAGTACTCTTGATCCATGGTATGGGGATATAATTGTCTATCTCCAAACCCAATCTTTTCGGCCTAAAATCTCACAATCTCAGTGAAGGAAAATACGTTTCCAATCCCAACAGTACAGAATTATTGGAGATACACTCTATCGTCGTGGAGTGGATTCTGTTTTTCGTCGTTGTCTAACTCATGAAGAAGCCCAAAAGGTTCTGAATGACTGTCACTCTGGAGCGTGTGGTACTCATATGTCTGGGTATGCCACAGCCCAAAAGATATTGCGCGCTGGTTATTTCTGGCCATCCTTATTTAAAGATTGTATCAATGCAGTCCAGAAATGCCACAATTGCCAAATTTTTGATCGAAAGATGTATGCTCCACCTACTCCTCTCCACCCTATAATTTTCGTTGGTCCTTTCGCAAAGTGGGGTATCGACTTTATTACATGTAACCCTCACTCGGTCGAGGGGCATGCATATATCATCCTTGCGGTAGATTATTTTACCAAGTGGGTTGAGGCAATGCCTACATTTTCGGCAAAAGGCAAAACTGCTGCTATTTTCATTTTCAATCATATAATTGCTAGGTTCGGTGTTCCTCAAGAGATTATCACTGATCATGGAAGTCATTTTCGGAACATCATGATGGCTGAACTAACAAATCAGCTTGGCCTGCGTCATGATAGCTCTACTCCATATTACCCACAGGCTAATGGTTTGGTTGAGGCAATCAACAAAGTTCTAGTTACCATGATCCGACGAATCATTGGTATTCATTAGTCAAATTAGCATAACATGTTATTTTCAGCGCTTTGGGCGTACCGAACCTCAGTCAAAACATCAACAGGTTTCACTCCTTTTCAACTTGTTTACGGGTTGGAAGCGGTGTTACCCATTGAATGCAAAATTCCGTCATTGCAAATAGCCATAGAATTACTCCCAGCCACTTTCGAAGAGGAAAAACGTTTGTTGTACTTAGCTCAATTAGATGTGAATCGACGTGATGTTGCATTAGCAATCGAGACTCACGCAAAACGGATAAAATATTAGTATGATCGAAATGTTACACCTCATAATTTTTCGGAAGCGGACCTAGTTTTATTAACGATCAAGCTAACGATAAGCTAGGGGCTGGAAAATTCGTACCCATGTGGCATGGTCCTTTTGTTTTTAAGCGAAAGCTGGCCAAAGGGGCCTATGAATTAGTAGATTTTGATAGTTTCTCTTTAGGTAGACCCAGAAATGGGCTTTATCTAAAAAGATATTATGCTTAGAGTTTGGTGTGGAGAATTTTGTTAGAATAGTTTCTTTCTAGTTGGTGTGTTTTAGATTAGAAAGTGTGCCTAGTTTAGAGAGTGTTTTATCATTATTCCTGCTTATCTTGGTTTTACTCTTGATACTGCAGATGTCAGCGTCTTCTCAAACATACATTGGTTTTGTTGATGGTGCTTGTTGTAGTACACGAAATATTTCTTCCGCAGCTTGGGTTATCTATTCACCCTCTGATGAGTTAGTATCTATGCATGGGGTAAGCCTTGGTCAAACAACAAATAACATTGCAGAGTATAGTGAAGTGATTGAGTTATTATCTGAATCCATCTCATTTGGGATTCGGTGTTTGATTGTAAGGTTAGATTCTGAACTCGTTGTATTACAGCTCAACAGGGTTTATGCCATTAGAAACCCAGTATTATTATGATTATTTTTTAGAGTTCGTCTCTTGGAACGTGAATTTGACTACATTGAATATCACATATTCCAAGATATTTAAACACATTAGCAGATGCAGTTGCTTCTCAAATGTTAAATAGACATTTGCAATAATCAAGACAGTAAATTTAAAAACATTCCGTAAATATGTTATACAAGATAGCCCGTAATAGTGATATATCCTAGCATAGAAATGTGTCAAATATACGACGTCTTCAATCATAGGCTGAAAAACACCTTATGATCGGCAAAAATGATAGCACAAAAAGATATAAATGTCATATGAAGTCTACAAGGGAAATCATCCTATCCCTGATGATGATCACGATAAGAAACCACTGCTTGGGCTACCCTACAAAGGAACCTCCTAAAAGGTCCTGGGACCCCAATCACAAAGCGATGTAGCCTAAGAGGAATATCATCTATACTGGTCTTTGGGATATCTACTGTCAAGCGCTCTAGATGATTCTCCAATTCGGCCAAGGTCTCTGCTGATTGGTCCTGTGGGGCCGGTGCCGCAATAGTAGGGTGTCTTCTCTCATAAGGCGGGAGAGCGGCTGGTCGCCATGGACCCACATCTGAATTTAAAACTTTTACTATCCGTTTTTGGACGATTTAAAAGCAAAAAGAATTAGTTTAAAAAATTTAGGAAATGTTGAAAATAATTTTACCTGTATCATCCCATTTCTCTCCTGGTGGAAGAGCCATGTCTGGGTCACCACGATAATCCATCCCAGCGTATGGAAAGTCCTGTATCATGAAAAGTTGGGTTCCCAACCCACGAAAATACTCAGGTGAGAATCGAACAACCTCAGTCCCCTCCTCGAGATGACGAGCCATGACTGCAACCCAGCGCATAATCCTAGGATCTCGGGGAAGTCCAGCCTCAACGGAAAGTTGTTGTGGAACTAGCATAGGTACCCTCTCTAGGCCAAAGCTCACAACTAAGAAACCATATCCAAATTTCTTTAGTTGTTCGTTCTTTGCCCTAGTCAGTTAGCCTTTCACATTGGCTAACACAGCATCGCACCAGTTGAAGATGGTGCCTCGAAAGCAATCTACTGCCACGGGCATTTGGGAACCGGTAGCTAGATGTAATGCTGCGCTCCCGCATAATCTGGTGACAATAAATGCAATCACTTTAAGTTCAGGACAAGAGATGGTCTTAACATCTATCCGTTTGTCCGCGGTTTGCACATTGTAAAACTCTAGTCGAAGACTAGCGACAGACTGGCCACCTGGCCTAGGTGCCGAATAGAGATAATCCTTCACCTCTCTTCGGCAAACTAGTCAGGAAATAAATGTCCTCTGGCGATTTCAAGCTGGTGGCCACCAATTATGAAACACTAGTCCTGTGTGCTCCACCTGTCTACCAGCCATTGTAGAAAGTCTACCTGAGCCCTCATGCCAGGTATGGTCCAAAATTTCAATAATCCACATGCTCTTAATTCATGTATCGAAGGTGGATGGAGTAATGCGGCTTGGTCCACATCTTCGTGTTCCCTTTCCCACCAAACAAGAATTTTGTGTACCTACATTGCAACAAAGGCGGTTTAGAATTTTGTAATTTCAAAACGTTTGGGCGGAAATGAAAAAAGATAGGGTTTCAAAACGTTTTTCGCGGGGTCCGCACCCGCCGAGTTAGGGACAGTGCGTAGGTTCGCACTTGTCCTTAATGGTAGGTGTAGGACCCTGACTCTTTCTTTTGTGCGAAAACGTCAAGGTTCACAGTGTACACATGGTGCACCTGCACAACCACCGCGAGCGATTTTTTAACCAAAATTTTCCTAAAAAATGAATTTTAAAGCCCTAAAAATGAAAATGAAACGGATGAAATGCAAGTCAGGGATGATGTGGATTACCTGAAGAGGATGGTTCTCTATTCCAGCAGTCGGATTTTCCGCAATCTTCACAGGAAGTTTTCTTACCAAAGCTCTTACTTTTCACTCTAAAGTCAAACGGTAAAAATGAATTTGCAAAAGCCCTTTTTATAAGATTTTTTGAATAAATGAATTTTTAATTTCTTTATTTTTCACTTTAAAAAGGTCACTTTTGATGCATTTTTATTAATTTTAAACAGATATGAGTAATGTTTGGAGTTTTTGTGCAGAATATTGGGTTTTCAGGGAGAATTGATCATTTTCAACAAAAAACCATAGGAGTCCTCTTTAATCTCTTTTCAAACTCGTAAAATATGAAAAGATTGCTGAGTTTTTCTTTTTAAACTTGTTAAAAGGAAATTAAAAGGACGGTCCACTTACAGCTCTTTTCTGACCGTATAAACATGAAAAGATTGTCGGACTTTTGTCGTTTCAAGTTCGATATTGGTAATCAAACGACGTGTTTTCGATCGCTTTTTTACTTTTTCAGATTGAAGGCATTAATTATGAAAAGTACTCCTTGATCGTAATGGTCAAGCGGTTCTCTCAAGTATTATTTTATACTTTTTCGGGCTTGGGAGACACAAATTTATGAAAAAAGGACAACCATGGAGTTTTCTTAAGTTTTTCTTTTGACTCCCTAAAATTGAAAAACACTGAGTTTCTCCTATAGTAGACTCGTTAAAATCTAACAGTAAAGGACCTGTTCAATTTCAAACAAGAACGGACCACTCCTTCTTAGGGTTTGAATTTTAAACAAGGTTGGACTCATCCAAAGGATGAGCTTATAATCAAGCAAATGTTATCCTCGTCAAGCTTGTCAAAAATAAAGAGGTACTTGCCAGAAATGGTGGGGGAAAAGAGAGAAAAATGAACCTGTTTGTTATACTTTGTGTTTAGAAAAGCAGTTAACCACTCTTGAACATAACACTTTTTATTCACCTGGGTTGGGAAATCCTTTTCCTAACAATTAATCAAACCATCTTGAAAGTCTTCAGCCGGTTTCTGGGTATTAGCTTTGGGTCAATTGTCACCAAACCATCTGCAGTGTCGTTATGTGTTCAAGAGGTCAATTCAAATAAACCATTCATTTGAAAAATATCTGTCATCCATCTTGACCATCCCTGAGTTAGTCCTTGCCAAATACATTTCTTCAAAACTTGATCTATGATTTCGTGTTGTGGGCTTGCCTACAACGGATCGCTTTCTATCGACTCCAACTCATTATCTAGAAAGATGATCTAGAAATTGTTAGTACCTTGGAATCTGCATGAGTCAATGGCAGGTTTCTCACCTTTGACGACAGGTTGCATCATTGACCTTCGATTAAAGGATTCTGTGACATGTTCGACATCGACTCATCTATTCACATTTCATGGATTGTACTAAGTACTTTGAGGGCCATTGAAATTACTGGTGGTTCCTCTCACACTTGTTAACAATTTACGTCATTGACTGGTAATCAAGTGGTTTCTACCATGTTCGACTTCGACACATTCATTCACATGGATAGAATCGTTCTAGTTCAGGAAGCAAAAATGAAGACCCTGGATCTAGTTTCCACCATCCAGGCTGTGAGAAATTTTGTTATTCATTATACAGTGGACTTTCATAAACAGATGGTTGTGCCCATACTGTGTCTACATATGTCTATACTTGTGATGTATTACAAAACCATTCCTGTATCAAAGTAGTTTAGATAGTTTCTAGTCAGTTTTGATCTGAGTATGGGAATGCCTACCTCAGCGATGATATGACCATATATATATGTATATATATATATATATTAATATATATATATATATAATATATATAATATATTATATATATATATATATATATATATATATATATATAATATATATATATATATATAATATATTGCATTTAATGTTTTTGCAGGTTCTGACCGCGGTATCCACAGGAAGATCCTTGAAATGATAAAGTACTTCACTCTTCTTAGATGACAAAAACCATCCTCAACTATTACAGACTTCGCACTTTAGGGGGAAATCTATTGCACAAAAACTGTCACTTTCACATTCTGCAATCAACATGAGTCTATCACCACTCATACTTACCTCCTTTGCAAGTCTTAAACCTCAGTTCTTCATATCAAGTTAACCCCTTGATGTGAGGAGCTTATCCCCTTGAAGGAGGACTCTATCCCTTCAATGGTGGACCTGTGACCTCCCTCCCTTGCACTATAAAATGAAGCATTGAGTTGGTTACTTAGGAGGTTGAAAGCTTAATATTGTTTAGGGTAAATGTTGTTGGAACTTAGTCTTCCTAATTGAGCTTTTGAGAGGAGAGATTACATACCTTTTGATCTCATTTAGAGGAGAGTGAGGCTTGTCAAAGTAGAGGATATTCCTGCTTGGACCCTGGGAAGAGCTTGTACAGCATCAAGGCACCAAGGTTGTAAAGTTCTTCTTTTTCGAAGTTAATACAATCAAGTTTATTTTTCTCAATAAGTTGTGTTTAATGGTTTATTTCATAGACTCCTTGATCACTATGATGAACATGATTTATTATATTAGCTATGCAGGTGTTCTTTGATGTGTGCTTGTTTGTGATTGCAGGTTATTAAAAGGAAACTTTTGAAGTTGTTGGAGCAAGGTTGCCACAAACTAGCATTGGACTTAAGGTAGGGTCTAAAACACCTCTTAACTTTTATTAATTAATCGTAATATATTTAGAGAAAAATAGATTTGCTTGTCCTACTTGTTGCTAGATATCAATTGATACTAGGGAGATCGGTTTTGTCCACAAGAATGATTTATCCGCTTAACACGTAGCTGATATCTTCCCTAAATTCTCCTCAGAACTAGAAGAAAGGGTAGATATTAGACATTGAGGATCACTAAGGGTCTTAGATGAGAACATAAATGAGAAATTATTCTCAATTTTTTCAAAGGATGGCAAGAAGGTTGAACGATGATGAGTATCATTCCATGCCATTTCTTCCATGTTCATAACTTCCATAATCCCTTCATCAGTTAAAAAAATTGTGTTAAAAGGATCAGGAATAGAGATTGGTTTCAAGCATGATAGATGAGAATATTCATCAATAATCATATTCATTCGATTGTCTTCAAATGTTGATGAGTTGGAAAAGGATTGAATGGCCTCATATGCTAACTCAAAAGGGCTACGAAGAATTTCATTTCCATATAACATCATTTATGATTCCGAAGGTAATTTCCACGGATCCACCGATTCGAAAGCACTTGATGTAATCATGTTAATCTGGGCATCATTATGAGGGAAATTGGGTGGAGGGAATGCAAAATTTCCCATCAAAGATGAGTATTTGAGAAGACCAACACCAACTTCTTCATATAGAGTCATTGATTTTCCAACAAAAGGCACACTACTAGTGGAATTAGGGTCTGAGGTATAGTAGGATAATTGGCCTAATTTCACAATTCTTCCTTTGTGAAGAAACATGATTCCTAAAATATGACGAGACTATTGTTGCCATGACATAGGTCCAGCTCTGACCAAGCAAAGGGTTATAGTCAAGTTGAGAATTAACAACCTCAATGTCTATTGCAACTGTTTTTCCCTCTAATTCGATTGGAAAATCATTTAAAAGTCCATATGGACGAAAACCTCTTCCATCAAAGGCTTTCAAAGTCGTGGGAGATTGATTGATTGTTGGAGAACCCAAAGCTTTCCAACAGGAAATGGACATTATACATGTCTATGATCCTTCGTCAATCATTGTTCCAAAAACTCATCGACATGATTTTTGAGATCAAAAACAATCAAATTGGATTCATGAGGATTTACTGCTCCTATGGTTGATAATAATAAATTTCTTTGTGTTGGACAAGTCTGTAGCACTTGAAGAGATGACATTTCCGAAGGTGACATAGCCAAATCTTCGATGATTTTATAGTTCTGAAAAGCCCTAGCATGAGGATTAAAGGATGACTTTTGAAGCATACACTTAGGAGGTGAATGAGTTATCATGTCTAGGTTTGGTTTTTCCATATGTAACGGTTCAGAAGAAGGAGGAGTAAATGTGGAAGTTTGACCAGCTGGACTTGAGTCATCTCCATCTTCAACAGGAATCTTTGGCATGCAGTCTTTGGATCTCATTGCTACCATAACTTTGGAAGACATCATCATGATATCTTTCAATGTGAATGAGGAGGATTGGTCATGAGAAACCATTTTACTGTCTTGGGGAGGAAAAAGATCCTTTAAAAGAATAGGTGTGGCCCGCATGGAAAATTTTAGGGGCTAATGTTCGCCCACTGGGCTAATTTTCCATGATTTTTCCGAAAAACGATTCGCCAATTTCCAATTTTTATAAAAGATGATTCGCCCAAATTTTAGAATATAAAATTATTTTACCTTAAAAATCGCCAACATTATATAGTGGCTATATGATAAATCATTATAAATTTGAATAATTTTACAAATATATCATTGAAAAATTTATAGTTTGCATATTAGGGAGTAGTGAGATTCGCCAATGTTTCTAAACTTCAAGAAAATTTTCCATCCTTAAAATTTTCCTTGGGTGTGGGTGAACTTTTGACAAATTTGGAAACTTCAGCACGATGTGGGCACTCCTTTGTGTAAATATCTTCATCACAAGTTAGGCAAGGATACCGAGGTTTCTTCTTTTCATCAAAGAGTTCATTCTTGTTTGGTTTCTCCTTAAAATTAGTATCTTATTTAGCTTTTCCTTTTCCCTTTTTCTTATTTCCGGATTGCTTACTCTTGTTGGTAGATGACTCTACAGCGTTAGTTTTCGAAGTGATTCCGGGAGAAGGATATTCTTCAGGTGAATCAGATAGAGCCAAAATTTGAGTTTTATTAGAATTTTTCTTTTTGTTCTTAGATTTTTGGCTCACAGAACCAATCATGCCATCTGCAGCATGTGATCCTGTAAGGGTTGGATTAGTTTGACTAGGTCAGGGTAAATCTAGAATCTTTTCATAAAAAGTACCAGATTGAGTATAAACAAGATCAAGGTATTGAGCATAAGAAATTACTTGCTCTTCAGTTACAACACCTCCTTGGCCACATCTTTAGTTATTACCAGTAAAAGGGATTTTATGAACCAATCAGCCAAAATCTGGTCTGGAATGCAAACTTTAACCAGGTGACGTCTTCGTCTCCATTCATGAATGTGATCTAAGATATGGGTTGATGTTGACTTCTTCAAAGAAGTTAAAAGTTTAGTTCCATTATCATATTGAATGAGTAACTGAAAATGGCTCAAAAAATTGTAGCAAGGGTGCTAAATGTGCTGAAGGAAGCCCGCATAAATTTATAAATACCATTTGGTTGCTGAACCAATTAAGGTTCATTAATCTAAGAGAATAGTCAATTAATGAGTTGGACGCACACCAAATATGATAGGTCATAACATGGTTGGATGGATATTTACCTTAAAAATTAGGAAGATCGTTGGGAAACTTAGAAGGAATGGCTGGCCAAAATGGTAAATAAAGAAGTGGATCATTAGTTAACTGAGAGAGGTCAGGAAAATCCAAAGTTGCAATAAAGGGCAACTAGAAGTTAGGATCCTGATATGGATACTGATAACCCTAAGGGATGAATCCTGTACTGGGAGAAGCATACCCAGGATATCCTGAGATAGCCTAAGCAGTTGGAATCTGCATACCTCCCGGATATCAAAGATGAGCCATACGTATTGCAGTTGAATAGGTTGTTGAAATGTATGACATGGGTATGGTTGATTTTGCAAAGGTTGACCTTAGATAAATTGAGCTTGAAAAGGTGGAACTTGAACAAACCGACTCTAGGGTAAGCCTTGGAAAGGTGGACCTTGAACAAACTGACTCTAGGGTAAACCTTGGAAAGGTGGACCTTGAACAAACTGACTCTAGGGTAAACCTTGGAAAGGTGGCCCTTGAAACGCTACTTGCATATATGGGACATTAGGCTGTATAATAGGTATTTGAGGTATTGATAGAATTGTAGGAATATATTGAACACCATATACCTGAGGTAAAGACTGAACAAGGGGTTGCACCGTAACTTGTGATACAAGTGGGACAGTTACCTGCGATACTCCTAGAATGGGAGTTTGAGGCGAACCTGAACCTGGGTTCTAAATAGCCGTTGGTATAGCAGACTGTATCAAGTTTGAGGAGTAATTGGGACAAGATGCTAAAGTGGTTTCTGGGTAGGTGTTAATGGATTAACCTGTACAGTTGGTTGGACTTGAAAAGGCATACCTTGAAAAGATATTTGTCGTATAGGTTGTCCAATATGTTGAACAAGTTGATACAAAGGCACTTGAGAAGCAACTGGAATTGACGTTGATTTAACGAAGGGTTCCAGATTGTATTCATTCTAGGGTAAGGCATTCCAACGATAGGTTGAGGCATAATAGGCTAACCAAAACTAGTTTGAGGCATTTGAGCATAATTGAGGTAATTCCTGCCAGGGATTTTCCCCCAACTGTGATCCAGGTGGATATTGGTGGCCACCCGCCAAGTCCACTTGGACCCCCACCATTGTTTCTTTCAGCTTTTCAGTTTCCTTAATTGTAGCACAGTTTACTATTTTGAGCAGTTTTTCAGATCCTCAACTTCTTGAGCCGTTCTGAGGCCCTAAACAATGTTTTTTGGGAAAACTACGATCAACATGGGGCCATGGATTGATATTCCTGCTCCCAAAGTTGTATTTCTTGGATAGATCTTTCTAACGAGATATTGTGCGCATCAAATGGAGATCGTATGCCAAAGATACAACCCCGGGAAGTTGATGTACCAATTTATCCAAATAGGGCCCACAGTTTGGCATTTCATCTTCTAAGGTTAGGTTTTTGGATGTTTAGGGTTTTCCATTGTTTCTCAACAATAAATAGGCCTTCGAGCCTCATTGTAACACAGTTCAGAGGCATGTAGTCGCCACATCTCTTCTCAGAGATAAGCTACCATCACCCTAGCTGGCTTATTTCCATTTATTTTTGTATGCATATTTTAGTATTTTACAGTAATGAAATGCAGTATTATTTCCACTGCATCTCTGTGTTTATGGTTACCTCTGTAATTTGTTGTGTTCCTGTTTAAATGTGGATTAGTGGTATCAGAGGGGTTTGCTTTTTCTCTATTTTTCTTTGCATGCCCCCAATGAGGTCGGGATATAAGGAGTTAAGGCTTGAACTGGTCGAACCTTTGCAAGACCAACCTCACAAATCCTGATGACCTCCCATGGCGGATGAAAAGAAAGACGAGGTGGTAGGAGATCCTATCAAAATCTTTCTCGAAGAATCCCTCGAGCGACAAAGGAACGTGATGATGGAAAGCTTTGCCCAGATCCTTCAACGGCTACCCAAAGGTGACGCATTGGCTTCCAATAGCTACTCTGGAAATTCCACACCCTTTAAGGTACAAGTTAATTTTGAAATACCCATCTTTGAGGGGTCAAATAGACGTAGATTTTGTAGATAAATGGTTAAATCTGCTATAAGGGTATTTTTCTGTTCATGATTTTTCGAGTAGGGAAAACATTATTTTTTCTCTTCTCAAAGCAGCCCCCCACGTCAAGGACTGTTGGGAAACCTATTGTGAGCAGAAGGATGAAAGTATGGGCTCACTATTTTTAGCCACACCCACTTGGAAGTCATTCCAGACTGCCATCCAGGAGCAAGACTACCCTATCAGAAGCTATGAGGATCAATACATAAAGTGGACCACGTTGCGGCAAGGAAGGGACCAAGACGTGTCGGATTTTACTAATATTTTCCATACCCTTGGCACAAAGTTGGGTATCAAGGATTCGGAGTAGCATTTGGTACTCAAATACCACAGCTGCCTGCACAAATACATCTAGGAAGAAATAGAATTCATGAACATCTCCTTGCTTGGCATGGCATACTGATATGTCGTCAAGGTCGAGCAAAAGTTTAAACAGAAGAAGCGAGACTTTGGATCTGTGAATTTGAAGCAAGGGAAAGGTTCCCCCAAACCACAAAACAAAGTAAAAAGCCAAGGTAGGGAAGCCCAAGACAATCCGCCAAAGCTGTAAGCAAAGAACAACACCATGAAGCCAAAAAAGGACACGGGAAAGTGGTGTGAGTTCCATAAGAGCTCCACTCACAGCACAAGTGAGTGTCAAGCCAAGCAGTCACTGGTGTTCGAGCTAAGGGTTTCACAATTAGATGCATGTTCCAACTCTGAGTCAGAACCCGACAAGAGGAATGACAAAGGGAAGCAAATTATCGATGCGAAGCCCAACACCACCGTTGCCACCACGAAGATATAGAAGGAGGAACCCGAAGACCCATAGGAGGAGGAGCGTCTCTTCCACTCCGAGATGTGGGTAAAGGGCTCCCCACTATAGTTCATTGTCAACAGCAAGAACCAAAAGAACCCCATTTCGATAGAGGTCATGAAGCGGTTGGGCTTACTGACCACAGCACATCCACAACCGTACACCATCAGGTGTCTTCACCAAGGACGGGATCTTCGTGTAAGCCAATAGTGTCACCTTCCATACAACATCAAGCCCTTCACAGATGAGGTATTGTGTGACATTTCTCCCCTTGATGTTTGTGATGTATTATTAGGACAACCATACTTGTGGAAACGACATGATGTGTATAGATCAAGGCCTCGTCTTGTTATTGTTACTTTGGGAAATAAGTTGTACAGGATACCGTAGGTAGCACCACCTACCACCATCTCTTTGGTTACTACAAAATAATGCAGTAAGCTCATTTCCAAAAATAGGAAATTTGTTTTCCTGATGATATGTCCTTAAGGAAAGAAGAAGACGGTGGCCACGACCTCTAGACAGGGCCCCTCCGCACGACAACTACAGATGGAAAAGGTCGTGGAGGAGTAAGAGGACATCTTCACCTCCCCTGTAGGGGTTCCCTTACACTGTCAGGTCAAGTACTCCATCGATTTGACCCCAGGTGTGTCGTTGCCCAATGGACCAATCTATCGGTGCTCCGTTCTGGAGAACAATGAAATCAAGAGGCAGATTCAGGAGCTATTGCAGAAAGGTCATATTCGTCCGAGTTCATCGCCTTGTGGGAGCCCAATCATGTTGGTACAGAAGAAGGATGGGACTTGGAGACTCTGTATTGACTATCGGGTGCTAAACAAGATCATTGTCCATAATAGGTACCCGATCCAACAGATTGATGACCTCCTAGACTAACTGAAGGGGGAGAATATTTCAACAAGATTGATTTGAAGTCAGGATATCACCAGGTACCAATCGAACCCTCCGATGTGTGGAAGACTACCTTCAAAGCCAAGGAGGGCCTTTTTGAATGGTTGGTTATGCCTTTTGGATTGACGAATTCTCCTGCAACCTTCATGAGGCTAATGGATGACATATTGTGGCCATTCACCAACTCATTTGTAGTGGTATACTTGGATGACATCCTAATCTTCAGCCAGAGTTGGGAAGAGCACCTCCACCACATCCAACGGGTTCTCTAAACACTGCGGCAACACAAGTTATGTGCTAATTTGGAGAAATGCACTTTTGGCATGACCCAGGTTTGGCATCTGGGATACATTATTGATGAACGAGGGGTGCATGTGGATCTACCCTGTAGGTTTTAACCCCGTACAGAAACTACCTGCATACGAATTCTAAATCACAGGAAAAATAAAAATGTGAGAGCATAACACATAAAACATATATACACAGAGATTTCCCACTGGATCTCAAAAACCGAGACTACCAGCGTGATTTTTCATTATATTCCTTTCAATGTTACAATACATATTTATACATGTTGAAGCATCCAATACCATGGACCGAAAAAACCATCGCATCCAAAACCATGGACCGAAAACCATAGGTAGGTTCGCCCACTAATATAGGGTCCAAAAAAATTTTTTTCGGGGCGCTGCCCCGAACCCCGTAGAGGGGGGCTCCGGCCCCCTCAAACCCCCCCTGTGACCCCCCTGCTGCGCAATCGATGCGGCGAAGGGGGGGCTCCGCCCCCCCTCTAACCCCCCAATTCACTACATAGGTTTATAACACAACCCAACAATCTCCCACTTGTTGTTTTCTTTCCACAGGGGGCCACAGGAGAGCTTAGTCATTTTTCCAGCCCTAAAACACCCATTGTTTCTCTACACCAAGAGAACTTCTCAGAGCTCACAGATTTTGTCAATGGATCTGCAGTATTCTTCAAAGTGTCCACCTTTACCAGCAACACCTTTTTGTCTTCTATCATATCCCTCACAAAGTGATACTGAACATCAATGTGCTTTGTCTTTGAATGATAAGCAGGGTTCTTTGCCAAGAAAATTGCACTTTGCTATCACAGTCTATCCTTATAGCTCCCTGTACTAACCCCATACTTGAACACAATCTCTGCAACCAAACTGCTTCCTTGCTTGCATGAGTGGCTGCCATGTATTCTGCCTCTGTAGTTGATAGTGCCACTACAGATTGTTTATTACTCATCCAACTAACTGCACCTCCAAATAGGTTAAACACATACCCACTTGTAGATCTTCTTTGATCGAGATCTCCAGCCCAATCTGCATCAACAAAGCCACGGATATCCAACACTCTGTCCAATCCTATTCTTCCTTGGTAGTGCAAACCATAATCACTAGTGCCACGCAAATCCCTGAAAACCTGCTTCACTGCTGTCCAGTGCTCCTTCCCTGGTTTTGACATAAACCTGCTCAATACTCCCA
>APFE031159104.1:4827-36670 GCA_000404065.3 Pinus taeda | reverse complement strand
AAAAGTTTCTCCATTTTGAGTTGACAAGGTTATTAAAGTCTCGATGAGATATCCAGAAGGCTTCAAAATGAAAAGGTCGTCAAATGTTGTGTCCAGGGTGATTCCATTGAAGGGAAATAGGCGAGTGATCAGAACCTGATATCGGAAAGATAGAAGCAACAAATTCTCCTCCCAAATGAATTGCATTGTCTGATAAAAGGAATCTGTCCAGGTGAGAAGCAATTTTTTGCGACCCTTCTCTTTTGTTATTCCATGTAAAATGACTGTTGTTGGAGGGGATATCAATAAGCCAGTTTTTTTGAATAAAGTCTCTTAGGTGACTCCCATCTATGTTTCCTCTGTACCTTCCTCCCTTTTTTTCTTCCAACCTTGAAATAATGTTGAAGACTCCCCCAGAAATCCAAAGAGGATGCAACCTATTTTTATTTATCTCTAAAAGGGTGTCTAGGATTTCGATTTTATGCGTAGTTTACTGAGGAAAATACACATTATTCATGTGTCCATAAATGTTGGTTCCATTTATGTGAAAAATTGCTTGGATGAAGTTCTTATGTGCATGTATATTGTTGAGTAGAATAGTGCGCACATCCTATAGAATTGATAGGCCACCAGATGCCCCATGAGCATCCACAGTAGTTACCAAACCACCTGGCGAGGCTTTCGCTGCAATTTTTTCCAAGCATTTGAATTTCATTTGGTTTCTTGCAAGAATAGAATTTGAGGTTTTTCTTGCATGATCATGTTTTTGAGTAATGTACTTTCCTTGGGCTGTTGAGCCCTCTAATGTTCCAAGATATCAACTTCATTGGGAAGTATTGGGGTTGATGTTGAAGTACTTAGTTAGCTTGGAGTATCTGCTTGACTCCACGAACATTTCTCATGTTCTGATAGTTTGTTGGAGATCGGTTTTCCCCCCACGGTTTTCATTGTCTTTGGCAATAAACTTTCCATCCCAAGGACTTCCAATCTAAACACCAAGAGAGTGATGCCTTTGAGCGCGCTATAGGACCTCCACCAGGTTGTCTACTTGTCAATCTGGGATTTTGTCAAAGCTTCTTGTTTTGCATGCCTGCTCTAGTCCTAGGATATCAAGTTCTCCAATATCTATGCTCTCAGGTTCTTCCTCCATGTACGGGGATTCTTTTAGCTCTTCAGTTGTTTCTGCTTTTTTTTTAGGGCTGAGCGTTGTGTTATCGACCTTCATTCCTTGAGAGTTCCAAGATGGGATTTTGATCTGGGTATGGGAGAGAGTTTTGTTGATCAGCGGATCTTGTGGGAGCGATAAGGGGATTTTTTGCGCTTCCTGTTTATCTTTGTTGGTTTCCTTCTCAGGAGGAGAGGGGCTTTCGGAATCAGGATCATCATCTCTTGCCAAAGTTGCAAAGTTGTTACTGGTTGAAGGTTTGGAAGAGCTAGCTGGATGCATCTTGGGGTTAGTTTTCGGTTTCTTGTGGTTTCTTCTATGGCTAGCCACTTTGGTGAATCCATCAGGAGCAAGCTTGTCCGAGGATGTCTTTGAAGAGGGTTTTTGATTTAGAGGACAGTCCCTAAATAAGTGGCCCAGATCATGACATTTTCTACACCGAAACGGTACATGCTTATAATCGATCAGTTGAACACATTCAATATCATCATGAAATAAACTTATCGTGTCTGGTAGGGCTTGATTGAGGTGCATGTAGATGCAGATCCATGCATATGAGGTGTATCTGCTGATTTTTGTTTCCTCTACTACTTTGATAAACTCATCCCATGTGTTTCCTATTTCTTGTAAGGAGTCTTCCTCCCAATATTCCACAGGAAGCAAGTAAAGGCTTATCCAGACCGGAGCCGAGTTGAGATCTTCCTTATCAGGGTTAAAGTGCTCTACCCAACCTCTGAGATACGGACTAGCAGCGTTAACGAAGTATGGCCCTCTGCCCAGAACCCTGTTCCGGTCCTCTAAGCAGTTAAAAATGGCTACAAAAAAACCCTTCGGCCCTAGTTGCAGAGTAATGTGGCCTTTTCGATTCCATTTTGAGGCTATCCAACCTCTCAGCGCTTTATCAGTTGGCCAGAGTCCTGTAAACTTGCCTATTAATGCAAGATCCCTCATGAACTGTATCCTGGGATTGATTCAGTGCCTTGGAAACTCTACTTTTGGCCTCTCAGTAGCTACTGGCTTGCATGTAGATGAAATAACCTTGGGTTGATCCTGTTTACCCTGAGCTCTGCCTTGATGTGAGGTTGGATTTGTATTATCATCAGTGTGCGCCTCTGAATTGTCATTTTCTCCATGCCATTAATGCTTGCTATCGTCCTTTGGGGGAGGCACAGTGTCCTCCCCCTGAGGGGGAATCATGGGTCCTGAGATTTCCTACAGTAAACCAATGACTGCTAAACAACCAGGCACTGTCAAAGCTGACCTTGGTCAAGAGGACTCTGCCGTAGCAGGGTTTACAGAAACCCTAGAAGGAAGATCGTCGTGTGCTCCCTGGTTCCATCCAACAACCCTCAAATGGATTTTTAAAGAAAACATGAATGGTTATTTAGTAAGTATTAAGTTAGTATGTATTTATTAATTAGATATTAATATATTGTTTTCAAATCTAATATTTCTTTTTTTTGTAAGTAAGTAGTGGGATTTTCATTCATATTTAAAAACAAAAATTCAACCTATGCAAGTTGGTCTACCAGACTGGAGACTAGAACAGATGCAATAAAGCAATGTTTTTATCATGTGTTTATTCATCACATTACTGATATTCTTCTATATGAACCAAAATTTCCAAAAATACATCTGAATTTTGCCTTCCTCACAACTTCTATAGACCCTATACTAAAGAGGTTTAAGCCTTCAAACTGGCTTGACCTTGACACTACCATCTTGTGTAACTAGACTATATATAAGAAAAACATCATAACACTAGCATAATAGAAGCCATAGATCCACAAAAAACATGTGATAAATGTTAGGATTCAATGAAAATTTCCATAAGGTGATCCCGCTAGTTCTGCATGTGAAGGATCAGTCTCCTAGTGATACACCTTAACTTGGTTCCTCGGACATAGACTCACTACAACTGCACCATTTGGTCTTCGCCATTGATCGAAGTTATGTCTAGATCACATGATACAAAATAACATTAGAATTCTTGGTCACGGTGTTCATTCTATCCTTCTAGCACTCTCCAATGTCTACCAATGTTCACAACTAAGTTGTCAAGTGCTCCATATGCTTTTGGATTATTTCCAATTGTTTTCACCATGGAGTTTTCTTTCCCAAGTGCATGCTAGTCTTAGCAATCACCTTCCGCATGAGCATACTGATGCACCATGTAGTATCCACAATCTTTTGGAAAATGGTTTCATGGGTCTTCGTGACCCTTGTATAAATTATCTAGTACATCTCTTTCACTGCTTGACCCTCAGATTTTTTGGCTCTTTGTTCCTTGACATCCTATTCTAGTGATGCTAGGATAACTTTCACCTTCTCTGAGACTAAATTATGATATGATTGCGTAGCTTCCTAGTAAATTGTCTCCATTCTAGTTTTCTTATAGGGGGTTTCCTTCTGTGGGCCTACTGAAGGCCTTTCTTGATGATAGGTCTACCTAAACCAATCCATATTGTTGTGATTATAGAACCACCAAAGCTGAAACAAGGTTGTTTTAATTTTTCCAGTCATTTGAACTCCTTCTCGCCACGTTTCACTATGAAAATATTCCAAATGAAGATGGAAATAAATAGTTGTTATTGTGCACACTCCATATTTTCTACTACTCTAAAACATTCCTAATTATACCATTATTTCCCATTTAGTGTGATATGCTACACAAATTCATCTGTGAAAGCCTCCCACATCCTCTATTCATCAGATCTAGATTTGACATAGGCATTAACTACTTCCAATAACAATAATTTTGGAATGTATTAATGCCTCTTGTCAATACCATGAGAGAAGTAGGGATCATACTGAGGTTAGTACCTCCGTCTTCCACCATCTTTCCTACTGTAATCATCCATGTACCCTATGCTTGATTTTTTCTAGGACCACCTAATTTCATCATCCTTCTGTCAGATTTGTTGCATGTTGGATTGGGTTCTCAACATTTGTTAATTATTTATCGTGTCTTAAATTCCCCCCATTCTGGGGTTTATGAAATCCTCAATGTCCTCCTCTTGATGTGGACCCTTCTCAAGCCAATTTATCTCATCTAGACAAGCACAATTGGATTTTAATGGTTTGTGTTTGACCCATACCCATTTGCATTCACAATTTTCTTTGGTCCCATTGACACCCTCGTTAGCCAACCTATCATCCACCTTGTTCACTGATATGTGTAACAGGTTGAACTCGACAATTTGCATGGTTGGCATGTATCCTTGAGTTAGACTTATGATATTTCCTAGTTTGTATTGAGTCATGAACTTACCTATGTTGGTGCCACAATAGAGTTGCTTTGCAACCCTTATCAATAGGGTCGAGCCCCCTTGAATGTTGATGTTGTGAATTCTTTTGTGAACAAGAAGCTCTAACCCCATTCCAATGCATGAAATTATGCAATGTTATTTGTGTCTTCTCCCATATTATCGAAGTAAATACTTTGAATCCTTCCTTCGTTGTCTCTTATTACACCCGCACCCCCACCCCCCCCCACCATACTAGCTTGACTAGGTTTGCCTTTAGAGGCCCCATCGAGGTTTAATTTCAGAAATCCCTGAGCTTGTGGAAACCATGATGTTATATCTCCTTGGAGTTGGAATTCCTTCCTCATGTTATGGTAAGCTTCTGAAATTGTCAGCCCTATAATTTCTAGGATTCTCTTTTCCTAGTACATTGGGTTGTTGTCCTCCAAGTTTTTAATATTGCTACTGAGGACTTTTTCTCATATTTGTCGTAGGATTTTTGCAATTAGGACAATGCATGTCAAATATTTACCCAAATTACAAATCTTAGACTGAAACACTAGACACAATTCACTGAAACATTTTCCATTATTTGTTTTCTCTAATTTCTTAGTTTTTTTCTGAAGGTTGTCTCGTTACTTCTCCAATTGAAAAAACACTAGAGATACCTAGTCACATAGGGTAGTAGTATAATCACACTAATTAAGAAGGTGGCTAATGGCTTCCTCTTTCTTCTCACAATGAATTCATCTTGGGGGTCCAATGAAACCTCTTCAACATAGGCTTTCGCAAGTTAATATATTTTTGTGCATCTCCAACAATGTGAACAATTTTATTTTCATCCAATGAGGGATAAAACAAAGTTTGTTCCACATAGGGTATGCAATTTCCTATTGGTGTCATCTTATGTAAAGGTTAGCTTCCTTTAAAGTAAAATTTCCTCCATTTTCTCTTCACCATCTTAACTGGTCTTCATCCTCTGAGAAGAAGATCTTTCTTCTTTATATCTGATTGTCGAGGTCTTTGCCAATATCAGCTAGTTGTTACTCTTACTCGAAGCTCAAAGCTATCCATTTTTACCATTTATGGTTTAATCCCTCTTGGTTTGAATACTAGTGGACTTCCCATTTCCCAACTCTCTGCATTTCCTTCTAAAGTTCCATTCTCGCTTGCGAGGCTAAAGTTTTGTGTTGTCATGCATCCTTTGAGAATAGGGATATGTTACCATTTTCTATTTCTAAAAAATAATATTCTTGTATTACCCCTCGATATTTCCAAAACAGAGTCAAGGTGGATAAGCCCACCATCTTATCATTAAACCTGATTAGGGTTTGGGGGTACGATTCTCAAGCATATTTTTCTTTTCATAAGGAATCCCAAGGTAGTGTAACATCCTTAATCCATCTCCACAATAGTTTTGAGCCACAAGCCTCCTTTACTATCTCGGGATCCTAAAGACCTGAACGACCCTTGGATTTTGGTTTGCAAGTTTTCCCCATCCTACCAAGGGCAATTTTTCCTTTCCTCAACTACCCTCCAAAGTAAATTCCACTCAATTTTTCCTTTTTTTTTTGGAGGACCATTTTGGGGGTTGGTAAAATAGAGAGAAAATACATAAGGATGGATTCAAGTATCTTTTTTGTAAGCATTGTCCTACCCATTAAATTCAGATGTCTAAAAGTCCACCTAATAACATTATGTTATAATTTAGATATTAGGGTTTCCAAGGTTGACTTTTTGCAATATTTATATGTCAATGGTATTCCCAGATAACTTGATTTTGGTTATTTCCTTTAGAATCTTAGGATATTTATGATATTCCTCCACACAAATATGTGAGTGTTAAAAAATAAAATCATTCCTTTTATGTTGTTAACCTCCATACTAGGAGCTTTAGTGAAGTCATCCAATATTTGCTTGTATGCCTTACATTTTTTTACAGTGGACACAGCATGGAGAATTTTATCTTCCATGAACTCTTGATGGGTAGTTGGGTCACATTTTGGGTCAAATTGTAACCCTTTGATCCCCCCTACAATGGTATATTCTTTAATGTTGGTACTAAGTGCCTCCATTTCTAGAATAAAGGGAAAAATAGATAGTGGGTCTCCCTTTCTCAAGCCTCTTGTGGGGGAGAAAGGCCCAGCTGGGGCCCCATTGACCATAATTTAAAAGCTTTGATTAGTGACCAGTGACATAACCTATTGGACCCAATATGTATTAAAATTGAAATCCTGCAACATTCTCTCCATATATTCCCAACTCAATCTGGTAGAAGCTTTATCTATGTCTAATGACATTACATTTCCTTCATTTTTTGGTACATAGGGGAGTGAATGATTTCATGAGCTTGGAATACATTATCTAGGAATTTTCTCCCATCCATGAAACATGTCTTCTCTTCTATGATCAGAATTGGGAGCAAAGGATTCAATCAGTTTACTATAACTTTGGAGATGATATTATATATAACATTACAAAGAGTGATTAGACGATATTGGTCTGGGACGTTTTCTTCCTTTTATATTAGGATCATAGTAATGAGGGTGGAATTGAAGGCCTTAAGAATTATTATTGATCTGGGAGAGTCTTCTACTACTTTATAAATGTCTTGGCCTACCATATCCCAATATGGTTTAAAGAAATCCATCGTAAATCCATCTTGGCCGTAGACTTTTCCATTTGGCATATCCTACACTATTTTTTACAAATCCTACAAGGACATGGGACTCACAATATTAGAATTCTACTCCTTCGTGAGTATCCTTGGGACATTCTTAAAAATTTTATGGATATCGATCGATTTGTCTCCTTGGGAGTTTGTGACTATTTCCTGAAAACGTTAAACCAAAATATGCTCAATATCTTGATGGTTATGGAATGTATTCCCATCCCTATCCTTTAGTTTTATGATTTTCTTATGATTCCTATGGGATACTATGTTTTTGTGGAAGACATTAGTGTTCCTATCTCCTACCTCAAGCCATTGAAGATGAGATTTTTGTTTCCATAATTTTTCCTCTTGTCTACATCTCTCCTCCCATTCCCATTGGAGGGAGTGCTCCTATCTTTTATTTTCTTTGTTATATTGCTCCTAAGATATAGTTATTTGAATATCCTCAATTTATTTTACTATTTATTTCTGGACTAGAAGACAATGCCAAACTCATTCCTATTCCTAATTTTGATCTAATCTTTGACCTGATTTTTTTTGTAGTCTAAACACCTTAGAGACTCTCACTCCTCCTCCTCCTACCATCATGATTTGATATTATCCACAAATTTAGGATGATCCAACTAGAATCCCTCAAACGTGAAGGGTCTATTTGTTATTGTTCCCATAATATGGGCCTCTAGAAGGATAGGCTAGTGGTCAGAACCACAACAATGTAGGATATTGGTTTCTAGAGTGATTCCCTATAGGATTATATCCTCTAAAACTAAGAATCTATCCAACAGAGAGGTAACCAAATATTTTCCCTCTATTTTATTATTCTAGGTTTACATTACATAGTTTACTTATATGTCCACTACTTCATTTTATCGGCCAAATTCTAGAAACTCTATGAGTCATGACCTGATATCCTTGTTCCTGCTTTCTTTTCCTCTATAGAGAGGATCATCTTATAATACCTTAAGAAAACCCATTTTTAGATTGCGTACCCTTTTTGGAGATTCGCTAAGTATTGGATGAAGTTAAGATTCTCATACATAATTTGGGGGACATACACATTAGTACATAGTATTGGATCAGGTGAACCAAGATATTTCATAACTATGTACAATGAGTACCTAGTGGATTCATTAGAAATAAGTTGTACCTTCACAGGGTTCCACATGGTTAAGATTCCTCCTCCAACATTCTCAGCATCAATATCTACATAGTTATATCTCTCCAAAAACTTCCCTCTACCTCTTTTTAGGCGATTTGTTGAGAAATTAGTCCCTTGAATGAAAATGATATTTGGGTTTTATTTTTTCATCTTGTCACTAAGAATTGTTTGTTTTGTTTGGATATTCAAGCTCGTAAATTCCATGTTAAAGCGTTTATTGGAATGGGGGGGTAGGACTTAGGGTGTAAGGATTTCATCTTACTTGATTTTATCAATAGGGAATCGAGCTCCTATAGGGTAGAAATGTTGGATTTCCTTCTTTTTTTTTGACGAGCCTTCTTAATAGCCTAGATTTTTTGGGTGCTTAGTCTGACTCCAAAACCTTTTGACTCAACATGCAATCTCACGGTTCCCCTTAGTCCAGTTTCTTCCCTAGTCAGGACAAGTTATTGTACCCAATCTATTGGTTCTTTGGGGATTGATTCTAGTCCTCGTGCCTTTCACTATTCTAATAGATGTGGTAGATATAATACTTCTCATTACAAAATCTCCCTTATATCTACATCTTTTGTCCCAACCTCACTTAGACTCATATCCAAGTCATCATTTGACTTTTGAGATTGGGTAACGTCTCCTAGATCTCCTTCCTTCACTTGGGACTGGCATGGTTTCTCCATGACTTTTGCATTGGATCAAGGATCATACGTTATTATTTCCCATGTCTATGGTTCTTGATATTTGCAGATCTCTTTGTCATCTGGTAGGGTTTCATCAAATAGCATGTCATATCAATTCTTAGATTCCTTGTTTTCCTTGGAAGGCTTCTCTTATTGTTTCCTTCCTATTTTAACATTTATACCCATTTTTCTGAAACCTTCAGAGTCCTTGTCTGAATGAGATCTTGGGTTCTCTATTTTGACATTGACAGACCATTCTCTGAAGATATTCTCGTGTTTATGGCATCTTTTACATCAGAAATGAATTCTCATAGCTAGTGATATATGACCAGATTTCATCATGTAATTGAAAAGTTACTACATCTGGGACGGAACCTGATATATGCATTTCGACATAGGTCTAAAAATACACAATGTATTTACCCAGCTTGGTTGACTCTGATAGCTTCATAAATCATCCTAGCAAGTTATTGATAGCTTCTATATTTTTTGGTGGCTAGTAATCTAAAAGAAAATAATATAATTTTATCTATACTAGAATGAAGGTAAAGGTCTATTCTTCTTGTAAATTTCTCTTCCCAGGTTTGCATGTATAGCGTTATTGAGGAAAGAAAGTACAATCCTCCCTCAAAGACCATATGTCTATCTCCTAGGTTAGAAAATATAGTTGTATAGAATCCTTTGGATATGAGATGGGGTTCAAATCTCTCATTGGGTTTCTAGACATACTGAATCTAGGATTGTAGTAGTTTCTCATTTTTCCAAATCCCCTTAAACTTACATATCAACGCCTACATTTTCATGTGGTCTTTGTGGGCTTGGTTTTTTTTGTCTGTGAACACCACCTTAGGGTTCTTTGTTTTCTTTGGCTTACATGCCCCATTTAGGCCTAGATGTGTAGGCCCCAGTCCTTTCTCTAAGGACTCTATTAACGTCTTTGGAATTTGTGTTGTTTTACTTCACATCCTTTGTTGACCCCGCCTAGTTGTTTTCTTATCTAGTCTCCCATGTCCCATCATTATGAGACTATAACTCACATTGGGTTCATTTTGCTATGTCAAGCAAGACATTAGAATAGGAGGGAGCATAGGTCCCTCCTCCTGTTGCTACCATGCAGATTCAAAACTTTAGAGAATTTGGTTTTTCCGTATTCTTGGTTACTCTACTTGTCCCTTCTCTTGATGTATACCAATTAGGAATAAGAATAGTTATTTAATTTTTAATAATAAAATGGATCTTAATTTATAAATATTATTTATTTTTATATATATTTCACATATCTATATTTATTAAAAATATTTTATTTCTAATTATATGTTAATGTTGTTAACAATATTAATCACTTTTATTTAAATTTATTCTAGTGTGATATCCATTTACGAAATTTTCATTTTTATTAATGAAACATAATTACAATATAAGAAATTGAAATGAACAAATTTATTATTTTATTCTTTATTACATTTTAATTGAGGTGACATTATGGCTTTTTTTGTTTCTAGGTTGAGCCTAGGTTAGAGCCATCCTACTTATTGGATGGAAGAAGAATGAACAACCCATAATGGGATGCTTATCACCAAGAATGTGTGAAGCTCAGTCGATCATGGATGCCCCTTGGGATAATTTTTAACTCCCCTAAAGTGGTTTCCATTCTCAACCCGTTCCCATAGAGTTTCAACCTAGTACCCAATTGGTACTAAACCTGATGCAAGTCAACTGCTTTATGCCTCATGAGTGAAATATTATTATTATTTTAGTTAGTAGTTATTTTTAGCCAAAAGGGGGGTGGGCTGTGAGGGGACTTCCATCATTCAACCCGCCCAAATGGCTAATGGATGTGGTAGCATGTGGTGATAATAAGTTTTATGATAGAAACCCTCTTGTGATCTTGCTTGAGGTGAGATGAATGTAATGTCCTCGATCCCAAGCCCATGTAATACAAAATCTTTGAGATGTGACCATCATGTTATGACATTCATGTCCCCACATGTGTGGTCACTAGTTTCAATGCAATTGTATCCATTTTCCTCCTCCTAGTGTTAGTTCTCTTATTTGAAGTTATAGGGCACCTGTTCCCCTTGTCTGTAATTCCCACCTTGGATATCATTAGCAAGGGCTTGGGGATTTTTCTATTCCACTTTGATGAGCTTAAGCCAGGCTAATCTCTCAAAGTGAAACCCCCTATCTATTTTGTATAAATCCGAAAAATCAAGGTGAAATTAGATTGTTCTCTCTATAAAAATCCTAGCACTCAACAAATTAAACCTCGAACTCATAAACAAGATCAAGGCCAAATCTTAGACTCTTCACAAGCTATCCAAGTCTCTATTCCAACATGTAATTCCTATGGAGGATGGCTTGTATTTAAATGGAAATAAAGCGTCTAAAAACTGCGCAATCCCTTAGGGATCAGTTCTTGAATGCATGCACTATTAGTGCAACTCACAAAAAACTAAAACGAATAGTACATTGGCCCTAAACTCTACCCTCAATTGGGTCTTTCTCAAAATCAACATGCATGGGTTCCTGATGAGTAAATATTCAGTTAACTAGAATGGAACTGGTGGAGTTCATTAGTAACACCAGTAACTGTTAACTCACTATTAGTTCTCTCAATCAATTTGAGAACTAATTTAATTGACTCATGAAACTGAGTATTTCATTTTACAACTCACAATGAGCTCACATTGGAATCCTACAAAGTAGGGAGAACATACATGTGATGATAGGAATACTTCCAACTCAAATTTCCTAAGTTAAGTAAGTTTAATAAACTTAATTTAATTATTTTAAGTTTCTATGAGAATAAAATTCTAATTTAATTTGCAGTTTAGCTCAACGAAAAATTAAACTACAATTTATTGTCCCCATTTCTCAACAATCCCTCTCAACAAGAAAGGGATTATCAGCTACCCCAATTTTGTCTCTGTGAAAATCAAATTTAAATCTTGACAATGCCTTTGTCAAAATGTCAGCATCTTGCTCCTCCATGGAAATGTAATCTAACAACATGATCTTCCTCAATACACAATCTTTGAGATGATGATACCGAATATCAATAGGCTTGGACTGATCATGAAAAACTATATTTTCATAGAGTTTGATACAACTCTGTTTATCACAATAAATTGCAATCGGATCCTTCTGCTGACCAAACAAACCAAGAAGGATCTTCCTCGTTTAGATAGCCTCGCATGTTCCATATCTTGTAACCATCGACTCCACCTCTGCCGAACTGAGTGCCACTGATGTATGTTTCCTGTTTTACAAATAAACTTCTACTGACCCAATAGTAAAGATCCCTCTTGATGTGCTCTTCCTCCTAGATGGACTCCCTACCCAATCGGAATCAGTGAAACCTTTAAGCTTCACTCCCTCTGTACATCTATAGCATAACCCAAACTAAGTAGTGCCTCTGAGGTATCTCAATACATGCTTTGTTGATCCAAGTAGATATTGGTGGCCACCCACCAAGTCCGCTTGCACCCCTCCCATTATTTCTTTCAGCTTCTCAGTTTCCTTAACTCTAGCATGGTTTACTACTTTTAGCAGTTTTTCGGGTCGTGGACTTCCGGAGTTGTTTTGAGGCCCTAAACAACGTTTTTTGGGAAAATTGGGAGCAACATGGGTCCACGGAATGATACTGTTCTTCCCAAAGTTGTATTTCTCATATAGATATTTCTAACGAGATATTGTGCGTGTCAAATAGAGATCATATGCCAATGTTACAACCCTAGGAAGTTGATGTACCAATTTACCCAAACGGGACCCACAGCTTGGCATTTTATGCTCTACGGTTAGGTTTTTGGATGTTTAGGGTTTTCCATTTTTTCTTAACAATGAATAGTCCATCGAGCATCATGTTAACACAGTCGAGAGCCATGTAGAGGCCACATCTCTTCTCAGAGATAAGCTACCATCGCCTTAGCTAGTTTATTTCCATTTCTGTTTGTAAGCATATTTCAATATTTTACATTAATGAAATGAAGTATTATTTCCGTTGCATCTCTGTGTTTATGGTTATCTCTATAATTTGTTGCATTTTGTTTAAATCTAGATCAATGATATCATATCAATCTGCATTTTCTATATTTTTCTTTGCATGTCCCCAACGAGGTCTAGGTATAAGGAGTTAGGGCTTGAACTAGTCGAACATTTGCAAGACCAGTCTCATAAATCCAGATAGTCTCCCATGATGAATGAAAATAAAGACAAGGGGGCATGAGATCCTATCAAAATCTTGCTTGAAGAAGCCCTCGAGTGACAAAGGAATGTGATGATGGACAACTTTTCCCAGGGGTGAGACATCCGCTTCCAACAACTATGGAAACACCACACCATTTAGGGTACAAGTTAATTTTGAAATCCCTATATTAAAGGGTGAGATATATGTAGGTGTCATGGATAAATGGTTAAATATGTTAGAGGGTTATTTTTTGTTCATGATTTTTCGAGTCAAGAAAATATTATTTCGCTCTTCTCAAAGTAGACCCCAATGTCAACGACTCATGGGAAACCTATTGCGAGCAAAAGGATGAAAGTGAAGGCTCACTATTTGCAACTGCATCCATGTGGAATTCATTCCGAGATGCCACTGATCCAAGTCTGGGTGTGAAGAAGGACCCTTCCAAGACCTTTTACTTTCATGATGTGTTAAAATCGCTTTTTAAATGAACATTAATGAATACCACTACAAATTGTAAAGAAGAGGAACATAAAAATCATCAGGACATGAAAACAAAAGTTGTTGATAACAGAGTTCATCCAGGAGGGATTACGTCTCCTGGCCCCAGTGTTAAGATGGTGTAGGCCGTCGCATTATGTGTTGTCAATAAAGATGGAGTACACAGAGATGATGTCTCGATCACACAAGGAAGAATTCCCTCACACAGGAGTGGCTTTAAGAGATGTTCCATAGCTAGAACTCTCAATTAAAAGCCTCCTATCAGTATGACACGAAAACAAGCATGGTGCACATCCCACCAACATGGCACAAGAGGGATGTCAAAGAAAAATACATGCATGATGACAACAAGAGTATCCCAACGAAATACAACAAGGGATCTCAAAGCATAACATAAAGAGTTATGACAGAAAGTACATCACATATAAATATTTTGCGTCAAATCAAGCAAGGAATCATAACAACATGTAATAAGCAAGATCTTGCATCAACATCAATCAAGGATTTCTGCAACATAATGCGGAAAGAAGAATTACAAGAACACATCATATACCTCACCACCACGGGCCATCTAAAGCAAAGGCTGTCAAAGTGTTGAAGCTTGCTGAAACATTGATCTCATAGCATTGATCACAAGAATAAGACTATTTGCATATGAAGATGGACATATGCACTAGCACTTGGAAATGTGACTGAAAGAAGAAATGAGAGAAAGACAAATCTAAATACAACATCATATTTGTGGCATCAAGAAGTGCTGAAAACTCTATCCAAAATCTGAATTATGAGAATTTGAAAATTTAGAGCTCAAGGAATCTTTTAGATTCCCTCGGGATTCCTCAAAGATTTTGTTTTAGGGATTGACTCAAAATCCACTGCTCTGATGTCAAATATGATTTCACCATTAGGATCCCTATGGAAAACCATGAAAGACAAGTATAAACTCAACCATATTCTAACAAAGTGAAACTTTACCTCCTTGGGAAAATTTCATGCCCCATGGTTCTGCTCCCGATTTTTGTTGAAATCATGGTTTCGTGTGCATTCTAGAAATTTCTACAAGATGGAGACCTCTGATGAAGAAATTAACAATACCATTGTATTCATGGTGATGAGAGGTGTAAAAACCATATAAAACTTGTCAAGTTCTCACACAGTGAAAATTTTGTCGTCCTGCAAAATTCATGGTTCTTGCACAAAAAAAATTATTTAACTACCTCAATTTGTGTGCCTGCTCTTGTCTCAAAATCCATTCCGTCCTGCCCCCTCTAGCTCTAGCAAAAAAATGAGTTTTTATAATAAAACTAGCAGATTTACCAATAGAATGGTTATCGTGCATTTGTTAAATGAAGTCATTACTTGAGGAAGGGTCAAGTGGTTGAACCCTGCCCCTACTTTTGTTTTACATGTTATGGTTTTGATCAACAACTTTATTAAACAATGGGGGTTCGGTCCGCATTGGGTGGCCCACCCCAAAATCCCCACACGTTTAATTATTTGTAGTGTTTTAACTATTTGGTCCATCGTTTCTTTATGTAGTGGCACTGTAATGTTTTATGGTGCATACTATATATATGCGGTTTGTTTTGGTTTATTACCAAATATATACTATCCATATTTCTAATATGGTTTTGTTTTAATATTTTAATAAACACCCACCATCGATATGCCTGAATGCTTTTTTGTTTTACTTCACGTTGGTTGTATTTTTTGGATAATTTTTTTTAATATAACCATATAAATACAACGATATTTTAGATATGGTTTTTTTTTAATATAACCAAATTTATATTAACTCTTTCTTTTCTTTTTCTTTTAGTTAATATAAAAATGATTTTGTTGTGATTTGTTTTATATAGTTCTGTATATAGAGGTGCAAGAGATTAATGATGGGCTACCATGTGTCAATGGTGGATGGGCTACCATGTCGGTCCCACTCCCTTACTGGGATGCCATGTGGCACACTATGGGCCCGGCTTTTTCCCCTACCATTTCAAACTTTGAAGAGCTCTATCTTTTGCATATGAGCTCAGTTTGACAAAATGGGCACACCTATTTGACCAGGATGATGAGATCTATGATCTGGTCTTGGGTCAAAGTCATTCCGATGATTTTGATTTTCAAGTGTTCATGAGCCCTCTTTGTCTTGTGTG
Source organism: Pinus taeda (assembly GCA_000404065.3). Lineage (NCBI taxonomy): Eukaryota > Viridiplantae > Streptophyta > Pinopsida > Pinales > Pinaceae > Pinus > Pinus taeda. The sequence goes on along the minus strand of APFE031159104.1, from coordinate 20,934 downwards.
TCTCTCTGAAGCCACCTAGATCAGCTGTTACGGAGTAGTAGTACCCTATCCAAAGCTATGAGGATCAATACATAAAGTGGACCATGCTGTAGCAGGGAAGGGACCAAAACATGTTGGAGTTTACAAATATTTTTCATACCCTTCGAACAAAGTTGGGTATCAAGGATTCAGAGCAACATTTGGTACTCAAATACTACAGCTACCTACATAACTACATCCATGAAGAAATATAATTCCTGAACATATCCTCACTCGGCAAGGCATATTCAGATGCTGTCAAGGTTGACCAAAAGTTTAAACAGAAGAAGTGAGACTTTGGATCTATGAATCTGAAGCAAAGGAAAGGTGCCCCCAAATAGTAGAATAAAGGACAAAGTCAAGATGGGGTGGCCCAAGACAACCAGCCAAAGTTGCAAGAAAAGAATAGCACTGCAAAGCCGAAAAAGGACATGGGAAAGTGGTGTGAGTTCCATAAGAGATCCACTTACAACACAAGTGAGTGTTGGGCCAATCAATCACTAGTGGTCGAGCTAAAGGTTTCAAAAGTAGATGCATGTTCTGAGTTTGAGTCAGAAGGCGACAAGGGGAATGACAAAGAGAAGCATATTATTAATGCAAATCCCAATGCCAGTGTTGCCACAAAGAAGATCTAGAAGGAGGAACCCGAAGATTGAGAAGAGGAGGAGATTCTCTTCCACTCCCAGATGTGGGTAAGGGGGTCCCCGATACAATTCATTGTCCACAGTAGGGGAAAAAAGAACCTCATTTCGGCAAAGGCCATGAAGTGGCTGGGCTTACCAACCACAGCACATCCACAACCATACACCATTTGCTGGCTTCACCAAGGATAGGATCTTCGTGTTAGCCAAGAATGTCACATTCCATATAATGTCAAGCCCTTCACGGATGAGCAATTGAGTGACATCACTCCCCTTGAATTTTGTGATGTATTATTAGGAAAAACATACTTGTGGAAGCGACATGTTCTGTATGAATCAAGGTCCCATGTTGTTATTGTTACTTTGGGAAATAAGTTGTACAGGACACCAGAGGTAGCATCGCCTACCGCCATCTCTTTGGTTTCTGCAAAACAATGCAGTAAGCTCGTTTCCAAAACTAGAAATTTTTTTTTTCTTGTGATATGCCCTCAAGGAAAGAACAAGACAGTGGCCACGACCTCCAAAAAGGGCCTCTCTTCATGATAACTACAGATGGGAAGGTTGTGGAGAACTACGAGGACATCTTCACCTCTCCCATAGGGGTCCCTCTACACCTTTAGGTTAGACACTCCACTGATCTAACCCCAGGTGCGACATTGCCTAATGGACCAATCTATTGGCACTCCGTTATTGAGAAAGATGAAATCAAGTGGCAGATTCAGGAGCTGTTGTAGAAAGGCGACATATGTCTGAGTTCATCAGCCTGTGGGAGCCTGATCGTGTTGGTACAAAAGAAGGATGGGACTTGGAGACTCTGTATTGACTATCGGGTGTTGAACAAGATCATTGTCTGTAATAGGTACCCAATCCCACGGATTGATGACCTCCTAGACCAACTAAAGCGGGCACAATATTTTTACAAGATCGATTTGAAGTTAGGATGTCACCAAGTACTAGTCGAAACCTTCGATGTCTGGAAGACTTCCTTTAAAGCCAAGGAGGGCCTTTTCAAATGGTTGGTTATACCTTTTGGATTGCTGAATGCTCCTGCAACCTTCATGAGGCTAATGGATGACATCTTGTGGTCATTCACCAAATCATTTGTAGTGGTATACTTGGATGACATCCTGATCTTCTGCAAGAGTTGGGAAGAGCACCTCCAACACATCTGAGAGGTTCTCCAAACACTGCGGCAACACAAGTTATGTGCCAATTTGGAGAAATGTACTTTTGGCATGACCAAGGTTCAATATCTGAGATACATTATTGATGAACATGGGGTGCATGTCGATCCAATCAAGATCCAATTCATTTGGGATTGGCCATCTCCAACCACTCTGACAGAGCTCTGCAACTCTCTAGGTCTTGCCAACTTCTACTGTAGGTTCATTTTGGGATTTTCTCATATCACTTGGACCTTGATTCAAGTCACTAAGCGAGGAGTGAAACAAAAATTATTTTATTCTGAATCTCGATAGAAGGTATTCAGAGAGTTGAAATACCGCCTCTGCTTGGCACTAGTGCTTGCATTACTGGACTTGCAACAACCATTTGAGGTTGAGACACATGCCTCTAACTATGCTATTCGGGCAGTTCTTACTCAACACGAGCATCTAGTCGCATATCACATTGAGACACTTTCAGACACAGTCCAAAAGTATCACACTTATGAAAAAGATATGTATTCCATTGTGTAGGCTTGTCGATAATCGAAGCACTACATTTTGGGGAAGGAAACAACCATCCACATAGACCACTGACCCCTGTTGTTCATACAGACCTAGGGGAAATGACAGAATGATCACCATCAAAAGTGGTCCACATACCTGCAACAATTCCATTTGAATATCAAATATAAGAAGGGAAACATCAATAATTTTTAAGATTGCCTCAGTTGACCACCGATCATGGTGTTAACCGTTGTGCTCAATTGTTGTAGACACGAAACTTCTAATTGGCCACTTCTCTACCAAAGTGACCCAGAATTAGACCACACATACCAGACACTCTTTGAGGGTCAGCATGTTCCAGATTTTCACCTTCGGGATGCCATGTTATGCCACCTGGGTCACCTTTGTGTTCCTTCAAGTGAGTGTCCCAAGATGATTCGGGAAACACACTACAGTCGAGTTGCTCAACATTTTAGGGTCAAGAAAATGGTGGCAATATTGTAGAAGTATTTCTATTGGATAAGTCTTTGACAGGATGTTAGGAAGTACACCATATCATGCACTTCCTGTGCCATTTCCAACCCCACCATCAAGAGGCAAGGCCTCTATACCTCACTGCCTATCGCTATTTGCCCTTGGGAATCCATCTCCACGGATTACATGTCAAGCCTTCCTTCCACTAAGCATGGAAACAACTGTGTTTTTGTGGTCATCGACAGGTTCTCAAAGATGGCCATTTTGGTGGATTGCAAGAAGAATATCACAACAAAATCCATTATTAGACTATTCTTTGAAAGAGTGTGGGTTAACTTTGGGATCTCACGGTCTATCATCTCAAATCAAGACAACTGATTCCTTACTACAATTTGGTCCAGTCTCTGGTCGATGGTGGACAACAAACTCACTAAGCCCACAACCTTCCATCCTCAAACTGATGGCCGACAAAGGTTGTCAACAGGATGATCGTACTTGTTTTGTTCATGTACAACTCAAAGCATCCACCCACATGGGATGAGAGCCTCCCCTATGTCCAGAACAGCCACAGCTGGGCTCTCCAGAGCTCGACTCGCCACAACCCTTCCTAGGTGCGCTTGGGATTCCAACCACTATGTTGCATTACTGTGGCCCTGCCATTTGCAGCTACTCACATATATTCGGCTCATTTACAGTATGAAACACATAAGGAAAATAGATTCATTGAGCACATCGAACATATTCACAGTAGGTCCATGACATTATGGAGAAATCAAATGCCAATTACAAGCAACGACATGATCAACATTAGGTGCCACACAAGTTTTAGGTGGGGGATAAATTCTGGTTGCATTTGCAAAAGGAACTCCTTGCTGGAGCCTATCAGAAACTAGACCACTCTGATATGGTCCTTACACCATTACCAAGGCTATGGGAGATAATGCATTTGAGCTCAGCATTGCCCCATTCCTTGGCCTGCACCTAGTGTTCAATCTAGACTACCTTCAGCCATACTTTCCACCATTACTAGACACGTCCAACATTGCAGAATAGTTCACACCCATAGAGTTAAATCCAGATTGCATGGAACAAGCTACAACTGATCGCATCATGGACACATAGATCAAGGACACTCACCAGTAGAATATCTAACTGTATCGAGTTGTCAATGTAGGCCAACTCCTTCACCAAGGCAAGTTGCTCACTAGGAACCAAGTTCAACAGAAGTTTCCTCATCTCATGGAGGAACTCAATGCAATGGGGACCATTGCTTCCTGGGGGGGTGGGATGATCTAAGTGGATATTGGTGGCCACCCACCAAGTTCACTTGGACCCCCACCATTATTTCTTTCAACTTTTCATTTTCCTTACTTGTAGCATAGTTCACTATTTCTAGCAATTTTTCAGGTCCTGAACTTCCGGAGTTGTTTTTAGGCCCTAAAAGATGGTTTTTGGAAAATTTGGGAGAAACATGGGTCCATGGACCGATGTTGTTCTTTTCAAACTTGTATTTATCGAATAGATCTTTCTAATGAGATATTGTGTGTGTGAAATGGAGATCGTATGCCAAAGTTACTACCCCGGGAAGTTGATGTACCAATTTACCCAAATGGGGCCCACAGTTTGGTGTTTCATCTTCTAGGGTTAGGTTTTTGGATGTTTAGGGTTTTCCATTGTTTCTCAACAATAAATAGGCCTTTGAGCATCTTTGTAACACAGTTTAAAGGCATGTAGATGCCACATATCTTCTGAGAAATAAGTTACCATCGCCCTAGCTGGTTTATTTCCATTTTTGTTTGTAAGCATATTTCAGTATTTTACATTAATGAAATCAATTGTTATTTCCGCTGCATCTCTGTGTTTATGGTTATCTCTGTAATTTGTTGTTTTCTTGTTTAAATCCGGATCATTTGTAAGCTTCCAATACAGCTTGGTAGGCCCAACCATAACTTTACTAAGATGTTTAACTACATAGCACATATCCAGTCATGTGTTCACCAAGTACATGAGTGAACCCACAACCTTCTTATAAAGAGTAGATTCCAATACTTCCCCTGAAGTAAAATCCTCCTTCCTCCAGCTACCAGCTAGAGGAGTCTCCATGGGTTCACTACTCTCGATGTGGAATCTCTTGAGTATCTCATTGTCATACTTTCCATGAGATACAAACAAATCTCCATTTCCCTGTGATACCTCTATGCGAAGAAAGTAAATAATGACCCCCATGTCCTTCATCTCAAACTCTCTTACAAGGTACTCATTGTAAGATTTGATGAGCTTCTCATCACCTATCAATATAAGATCATCTGTAAAAGGTACAGCGATCAACAACTTACCTTCCACCACTATGTGATATAGGTCCGCATCTCCTTCACTCTTCATGAATCCCAACCCAGTGAAGTAGTTACCTATCATGGTGTACCAAGCACGAGGTTCTTTCCTCATCCCATATAATTCTCTCTTGAGTTGACACACATGCAACTCATGGTCTAATGTTTCAAAAACTTTGTGCTTCTCTATGTACACCTCTTCCTCAAGCATGCCATTGAGGAAGGTAGTCTTCACATCCATCTGATGGATCTTCCAACCGATCTGTGCTGATAGTCCCAAAATATATATGATTGATGAGTACCTTGCAACAAGAGAAAATGTATCATCATGGTCAATCCCCTCTACCTATGAAAAGCCACGAGCCAAAAATCTGGCCTTATGCTTCTCTGCACTACCATCTCCATCTTGCTTTACCTTGTAAAGCTAATGGGAGCTCACAACTGACTTGTCCTTCGATCTTGAGACAACATCCCAAACATTGTTTCGAACTATGGATTCATACTCCTCCAACACCATGTCAACCCATACCAGTTGCTGCACTGATTCTTGGATGGAGAATGGATTTGTCACAACACATGCACTGATAAGTGTCATGTATCCAATGGACCACTCTAGTGACCTCCTCTGTCTGTGCTGAGAAGAGTGTGCTCCCACATACTCTTGTGCATCATCTAACAATCTACGAGCCTCTCTAGTGTGCTTTCCTCTATCTATGGAAGACTTTTCTTGAGTGAATGTCTCCACTCTCTGAACCTCTAGATGTGATTTCTCCACATCAATTTTAGGCCCCTCAACCTTAGGAGCTAAAATCTCATCATTCGCATGTAGCTCAAGCTCCCTCTCAAGGGATACTCGCATGGCCTTCTCCTCATTGAACCATTTTCATCTGACTAGTTAACATGTACACCCAATAGTTATGGGGTGTATCATTGTACCCCACAAAGATCCCAACCTTTTTGTTGGACCAAGCTTCTTCCGTGCATCTTTGGTCACATGGAAATAAACAGATGACTGAAAAATCCTGAAGTGAGCAACATCTGGGCTCTTACTGGAATAAGCCTCCTCTAGTGTCTTCATCTCAAGTATCCGATGTGGGCTATGGTTTTGAACATAAACCATTGTGTTGCATGCCTTAGCCCACAAGTGTAGTGGTAAGCCTTGATCTTGCAACATCACCCTTGTTGCCCCTACTATGCTCTTATTCTTCCTCTCAAAAACCCCATTCTGTTAAGGGTTATGGGATGCCTTCAACTCTCGTTTAATCCCTTCCATTGTAAAAAGGTTCTTAAACTCATTAGAGACATAATCACCACCATTATCACTCCATATAGTTTAAACCTTCTTTTGAAACTCTTTCTCTACCAATGCTTTGAACTCACAAAACTTTGTGAATGTTTGATCCTTTTTCTACATAGAAAATACCCAAGATTTACAACAATAATCATGAACAAATATAACATAATGCCTATGTTTGGCAGTGGATGCTGTCGAGAATGGTCCACACAAATCCCAATGGACTCTCTCCATAATACACTCTGCTCAAATGTCTTTGTCTCTATAGGAAGACTCAGTGTATTTTCCCAAAGTACAACCCTTGCATCTATCAACTTGCTCAAGCGTACCTTTGGGAAGGCCAGTAGATATTTGTTGGAATATCTTAAAAGCCCCATGATGCAAGTGGTCGCCTGTGTCACAACTCGCTAGCATCTCGTCTCACATGTTTTCTGCTTTTTAACTTAAAGCAACACAATCTTCTACCTCTATCTTATAGACATTCCGAACTCGAATCCTTATCTTCTCTACTTGACCCGTGGCAATTTTTCAAAGGAATGCCTTTCCTTTCTGAAATATCACATCATAACATCTATCCTCAAGCAAGGAAATGGATGCCAGATTCTTTTTTAGTCTGAGTAAATGCATAAAATTCTTTAAGGTGAGTGGAGATATAGGGCCCACACTAGTAACACTATGCTTCCCGTCATCACCCATCTCGATATTCATCTTGAGATCTTTCTCCTCCAGTTCAATGCATAACTCTTTGTCGTGATTCATGTGGAAAGAAACTCCACTGTCTACATACACTACACTTCCCATCATTGAAGACACCATGCATGCAATGAGGGAAAATTCCAATTCAAATTGAGAGACACAAACCCTCACCCTCTTCTCCTCTTGAGGACATCTCCTTGGACTTCTTCAATGGATAATTTGTAGCAAAGTGTCCCATCTTATGACAATGAAAGAATTTAAATTTCGTCATGTCCTTCTTCTTACCTCCATGAAAAGAATCTGATTTGGAATGGGAAAGTTTAACTTTCCCCTTCCTCGACTTAATCGCTAAGGCACAATTCTCTTCATCATCAGTCTCTGATGAAGATCCGTCCATGGTGTTCCTCTTGATCTCATCTTGCATCAAATCTGACCATAGTTGTTCCCAATCTCGTAGATTCTCTCGACCATTGAGAGAGTCTTGATAACTATGATAGCTCTTTCTGAGTCGAAGAAGAGCAAGACTTAGCATATCCTCCTTGGCAACCATGATTCTAACACTTCCAAGTTCATCTCTATATTGAGTGAACTTGGTCAAGTAATTTTGAATCATCTTTCCTCTCTCTCTCTTAATTTTATGAAGTTTATGGTTCGATGCCAACTTCCTTTGATCACTGTTATTCTGATACAAGTTCGTCAATGTTTTCCATATAGTATGAGGGGTTTTCTTTTCATGGAGACTCAAGACAATATGATCTTGAACTCCATCTAGGATTATCTACCTTGCCTTCACCACACACTTCTTCCACTCGGCCAATTTTCCTGCATCAATAGTTGCTGGCTTAGGAATTTCTTATTCAACAAATTCCTTCAAGTCATGGTCCTCTAGCACAACCTCCATCATGTCCTTCCAGGCTATGAAATTCAATCTTCTTTCCAAGTTATACCCAACCCTCAACCCATGGAATACCATATGTTAATCATGAAGTATGTATTGCAAATTCGACTTTCACCTATAAGCCAAAAAATAAAAACTTTGAAATCTCCTCTAGAGAGTTGATTTTAAATCAATGATATCTCCCTCATCCAAACTTTGTTTCAGAAGATTTTTTTTTTTTAATTTAGGCATATTTTCCCAAGGAATCTGGATCTACAATTTTTTTATGAAAATTTTCCACAAGAAATTTTAGATCTTCTATACAAACTCTTGGCCCCAAAAACAATATTCCTCTAATACCATCTAGAAAATCCTGTAGATTTAGAAGCTAATGCAATTTGATAAAACAAGAGACAAGAATTGAATTCTACTCTTTACTGTGGAAGCCCATAAACATCGAGCAAACAATAATCAATAGAGGAAGAGAATCAAAGACACATAACACAATAAATATCCAGCAAAAAACACAGTTAAAAACCCCAATATGTATTATGTATTAATCCGAATAATCAAGATGAAATTACAATGTTTGTTCTCTCTAGAAGAATACCATCACTCAACAAATGTAATCTCCAGCTCATAGGCAAGCTCAAGGCCAAATATTAGTCTCTTCATCAACTCTCCAAGTCTCTATTCTAATGTGTAATTCCTATGGAGGATAGCTTTTATCTAAAGGGAAATAAAGCGTCTAAAAATTGTGCAGTCCCTTAAGGATTAGTTCTTGAATGCATGCACTATAAGTGCAACTCAAAAAAATATAAAATAAGTAGTATCCTATCCTTGCACTCTAGTCTCAATTGGGCCTTTCTCTAAATCGACATGCATGAGTTTCTGATGAGTAAATATTCAGTTAAGTAGAATAGCACTCGTGGAGTTCATTTGTGACACCACTAACTGTTAACTCACTATTAGTTCTCTTAATCAATTTAAGAACTAATTTAACTAAACTAACTCATGAAACTGGGTCTTCTACTTTACAACTCATGTGTAGCTCACACTAAAAACCTATAATGTAGGAATAACATACACATGACATCATAAAGAATTACAACTCGAACTTCCTAAGTTAAGCAAGTTTAATAAACTTAATATAACTATTTTAAGTTGCTATAAGAATATAATTCAAATTTAATTTTCAGTTTAATTCAAGGACAAGTTAAACTTGAACTTCCTGTTGCAGTTTCTCAACAATAATTTTAATGGATCACTTTGAGGAACAATACATCGTACACACTGTGGAACATCTTCATCGTCACTTAACGGACATCGACCAATGCTTGGTCTGCAGTGACCAACATCTTGGCCTTCCTCCGCAATAGGTAGCACTCCTCGCGACAATGAAGACTCTATTTAAGCTACCATTACCATCTTTGATCCCTTAGCTTAGTATTGTTATGCTCTGGTCAATTTTTCATTATGACTATCTAGTTCATTCTCCTAGGCAATTTGGCCCATTTACTAGTATATATATCATCTATTTATTTTTTTACTAATCATGCTTTCTTATGGCTCTATATGGTTTCATTAGTGAAAGACTCACCTAGTATATTTAGTATATCCATGTATATTCCAATTTAGAAGGAAATACAAGATTTGCCCTAAAAAAATCCTTGATTATATTCTAGGTAAGCATTAATTTTATATGGCATTGTCTTCTGAAACCACAAATTTACTGAGAGAATAGATTTCTTGACAACATCTGGTCACAAAACTTCAAAAAATCATAATGTTTGAGTGTTTGAATTAGTTATTTGATGGTGGAAATGGATTAAGCACCATTAAGAAACCATATCACACCAGAAATCATGATGTTTGAAAACTATAACCAAGATTAAAAAAACAAATTGCTAAATTTTATTAAAATCTTGGGAGAATTTCAATTATTTTTTGTGGACTCTTTATACTACACTATTTTATATTCGTAAAATATATTACGAATAATAATAATGATTTAAAAAATTAATAAGGATAAATTAGATATACAAAGTTTTATTTTAAAAATAAATATTATCTTAATAATATCTAAATAGAAAATAAATTTTTACCATGAAGATTTTGAGAGTAAATAAATTGATGTTAATGAGAAAAACTAGTAAACTATGTATTGTGTTCATTGATATACCAAATACTTCACCCATGTTCACAATACATATCAACTAACACACCATATAATTTACAAAAGGTTTACAACAAAATAAAATTTATTATATTTATTATTAATATTTATTAAATATTACCAATATAAACATTTTAATAAATATATTTAATTTGCAAATCACAAAAAATAACCGGACAATTTAAATTTATGATTCTTAAAAATATATAGGGTTTTTGGCAAAGTTGATTCGAAAAAGAAAGGTTAAAAATACTATTTTTTATTAATTTAATAAGAAATTCTATGATGATAGAACTAATTTAAAGTTTTAAATTATTTTTGAAAAATATTTTATAATGGTGCACTCATGAAATGACCTTCTCAAGGCATTTCTTTTGGTTAATTAAACCAAAAAAATCACAATCTTACACTGAATTTTATTGTCATATTCTTGTGAAAAAAGTTATTTCTTCTACAAGTTTGACTTCCCTTTATCTAATTATGATTTTAATAAAATTCGGACAATAGAATATTCGACGTATTTCGGTTCCATTCATCGGATGTGAAGTCCTTTACACCTACCACCGGCATTCACAGTATGTGGGGTGCTAAACTCTCTATGTGGATTCGTGAAATCTTTGTTAACCCTTGGCAGTTTACAGAACAAAGCATATCGGAATGGATCCGGTGCGTTGCCAGGAAGAACGTGCATCAAATTTCATTATCAAATTGCATTAGCTTCTGGTGCATTGCCAGGAAGAACGTGACCTAGGTGTTCGAAGATGTTAAAGTGTGCAGGAGGGGAAAGTGACGGGTTTATATACGCGTGGGAGCATGGGAGGAGCACCCACGGGCTAACCAACAAACGTGGTGAGGCCGACCGATGGTTGTAAACATTTGGAGGGTGGCGGACGTGAAGTTTAGTGTATTTGCGATGGCGTTGAGGGCATGGGTAGGTCAGCTGGGTAGCTACTATCTTTCCTTGCCACTCATAAACATTGGAAGTGCGTTTGAGCTCATTTGAACCATCGCACCATCGCTCAACACACAAAAACTTTGCTCATGTGAAGAAGTGTGTAGATTTAGAGGTGGACGCAGCAACGAGTAAAGGCGCATAATGTGGTGATGTGCCTATTCTTGGGCAAGGCCGCACGAAGGTGAAACGCACATCTTGGTTTTGGGTGAAGGGCGAGAGTAGGGTCGCCCGCCGGTTGGAGTGAGGCGTGCACGGGTGTGGCGCCCAGTGATGTGTAGAAGCACCGACGGTGAAATGCTGGTGACCACTCGGTTTGTGCGACGACTTGGCACAAGTTCTTGGGAGACTCGAGTGAGCATGCACGTGTCGTGCAAGTGTGCACAGTGTGACTTTTGGTGAAGTGTTGAGATTGTGGACGGAGGTGTGTCTTGGGTAGAGGTGCCCGTGTGTGGTGACTTGGAGGCGTGCCCAAGTTGGGAAAACAACACGATCATGTGACAAGGTGAACGAAGGGTTGGTGAGTTGTGCGACGACCATGTCGAGGTGCCGACGAGCTAGACAACTGAGTTTTGCCGAAGATTGTAAATTTGACTTAGTATGAAACTTGTGGTTCCTAAGTATACTTGTAAAGCTTGTAACTTGTAAAAGACTGTATAATATATTGTTGTACAAACTCATTGTTCAGGGAGTTTCCCCTCCCTTTATACTGTGCAATTGTGTTCTTCATGTATAATTGCTGATGTTAATGAATGTGTATGGGTATTCATTGGTATAAAGGAACATTAATATTACTTAGTTGAGAAACCCAAACTAAGTAGGATAAGTGGTTAGGGGTACTCCACGAACATAACTATTGGTTAAAAGAAAGCGTTCGGTGGTGCCACACCTTGCCTAACACGGTTGGAAGACTACCATAGGCTTGGGGGCGTGACAGGTGGTATTAGAGCTCGGTTGAAGCTGGTGAGCAGGCTTGCTCGTGACGAAGTGCAGGTGTACATACACTTGGAAACTTGGAAATTGGTGACAGTGAAGCAGGTACTTGCAGGTGAAGGAAGTTGTTTCACATATAGTTGTGACAAGAGCTGGTTCGGGTTGTAGGCATCTTGGTGAAGTTGTTGGATGGTCAAAACTAGATTTCAAAGAAGAAGGAAGTTGTTAGCAATGGCAACTGAATCTTAGGTTGGGTCAGAAGATGGACTTGCTTGAAAGAGATCAAGAGGCCAATTCGAAGATGAAGGAAGAGCTCGAGGAACTCTGGACTCAACACGAGTACACTGATCTTATGTGTACACAACTTGAAGTAAGGGTCAAGGAGGTTGAAGAGGCAAGAGACCGGGGTCATGCAGAGATCGTGGACTCACAAAAAGCTCTTAACAAAGCCAGAGATGAGATCGCGGTGTTGAAGAAGGCCGTGAGGCATAACTCAAGTGAAAGGAGTGCCTCATGTGAAAGTCAAGGAACCAGAATCTTACGATGATACAAGGAGTGCAAAGACTCTTGGAAACTTTCTATGGGACATGGAGCAATACTTGGAACGATTGGGTCTATCTGATGATGAGACAAAGGTCAAGGTAGCTACTCAGTTCTTGACAAAGGATGCTAAGATGTGGTGGCGAAGACAGATGGATCAGATTGCCAATGGTAGTGATGGTGACATTACTTCATGGGATGAGATGGAGAAAGCTTTGTAGACCCATTTGAGTCCTCAAGATGAAACATGGGAAGTAAGGATGAAGATAAAGTTCATAAAGCAGACAGGGAACCTTCAGACATATAAGTGGGAATTTGCGAAGAGGGACAAGGTGTTCAATTTCATTATTGGATTGAAGCCTTGGGCACCCAATTAAGTGAAGAGGCAGAGGATTAGAACACTTGAAGAAGCTTTTGCTACTGTGGATAGGTTGGTGGAGCATTATGATGAGTCTTGTGATGATAGGAAGAAGAAGTATGACAAGCTGAAAGAGAAGAAGAAAGAGAATTCTTCGAAATTGGATGATAAGTTGAAGACGAAGAAAGCCTTGAAGTGTTGGATATGTGCTGAACCACATACGGTGAAGAATTATCGTTCTAGACCAAAAGTGGATGTGATTACACAATCTAATGTGAAGAATGAAGAAGCTTCTGTGCGAGTGATGCAGATACTTGTTGCTGCTACTGCTGCAGAGGTGATCTCTTGGAGGGATCCTAAAAGGAACAAGTTGGAGTATGTTCGGATGAAGGTTGGAGATGCTAATATAGTCACTATGGTGGATAGTGGGGCTTCTCACAACTTCGTGGGAGAAGATACTGCGATAACAATTGGTCTAAAATTTGTACCGGTGAAGGCATAGATGAAGACAATAAATTATCCTCCTAAGTGTGTTCTTGGTGTAACTGAAGAGGTGGACACAACACTTGGCGAATGGACAGGGAAGGTCGACTTCACTATAGTGGATAGATGACTACGAAGTTGTGCTGGGAATGGAATTCTCGAAACAGTTTGATGCTATGATTGTTCCACATTTGAAGAGGTTGTACATTTACGATGGAAGCGAGGATGTACCCATTGGTGTGCCTACCATTGGAGTGAGAAAGCCCGATTATAAGTTGATAGTGATGCAAATGGAGGATGAGAAGCAGATGGAGGATATGAGTAAGCAGTTTTCTATGGTTGAGACAAAGCTTACGAAGAAGTCATTGGTCCTCAGGAATCTTTCTGATAGTATCTTGGATGTTTCAAGAAGGCTAGAAGTGGTCGAGGATGATGATGATGATGATAAGGCATATGTGAGGCTGAATGTCCAGCAGTAGGATCGGGTCAGTTATCTACAAAGGATGGAGATAGAAGATCCTGACAGATGGATTGAGTTGATTAGTGAGGGTGAGCCTTCAGGCTCTACTCCCTCTACATCTTCTTAGATGGGAAAGAAGATGGGGCTCATTGTTAGCTACTCATGGCAGTGAGTCCTTAAAGCCGGTTGAGCAGGTATGGCAAATGGTGTAGGGATGGCTTGGCATCAAGCATAATGACATGTTGTAGATGGGATAGATTTTCCATGGACCTGAGCATAGTGATATTCTTGGTGAGTCTAGGATGTGGCACAATCCGAGATAGATTGGTGAAGGCATAAGGATGTTCACTCTCATGGCCTGAGCGTGATAGTTGGATTAGCTACCCAACTAGTTCAAACATGGGCTCTAAAAGTGCATAAAGAGATGTTGGCATTAGGCAGACGAGGAGGACAATTCACAGGATGAGGGTGACACATGGTTGAGATGGGAGTTCTACATATGTTCCAGGGATGTTTGCAGTATGTGGAAGAGTCGACCTCAAGGACCAAGGATGAGACAGACATTGATGTTGATCTTAGAAGATGGCTACCAAGATGGTATGTTGTCGAGGACGACAACGACTTCAGGTGGAGGAGGAAGTAAGGACCTACAGTCCTTGAACACATCTGGCTTGAAGTGCGAGCTCGACCTAGGCATACGAAGATGTTAAAGTACGTAGGAGGGGAGAGCGACATGTTTATATATGCGTGGGAGCGTGGGAGGAGCACCCACAGGTCGACCAAAAAATGTTGTGAGGCCGACCAATGGTTGTAAACGTTTGGAGGGTGGCCAACATGAAGTTTAGTGTATTTGTGATGGCGTTGAGGGCGTGGGCAAGTCGGCTGGGCAGCTGTGACCTCGCCCTGCCACTCATATATATTGGAAGTGCATTGGAGCTCATTTGAACCATCGCACCATTGCTCAACACACAACAACCTGATCATGTGAAGAAGTGCGCAGATTTAGAGGTGGACGAAGAAAGGAGTAAAGGCACATAACGTGGTGATGCGCCCGTTCTTGGGCAAGGCCGCACGAGGGTGAAACACACATCTTGGTTTTGGGTGAAGGGTGCAGGCAGGGTCGCCCGGCGGTTGGAGTGAGGCGTGCATGGGTGTGGCGCCCGGTGATGTGTAGGAGCACTCGATGGTGAAACATTGGTGAGCTCCCGGTTTGTGCGACGACTTGGCATGGGTTCTTGGGTGACTCTAGTGAGCACCTGCTCATCGTGCAAGTGTGCACGGTGTGACTTTTGGTGAAGTGTTGAGATTGTGGACGGAGGTGTGTCTCGGGTAGAGGTGCCTGTGTGTGGCGACTTGGAGGTGTGCCTAAGTTGGGAAAACAGCATGATCATGTGACAATGTGAACGAAGGGCTGGTGAGTCGTGCGGCGATCGTGCCGAGGTGGCGACGAGCTATGCAACCAAGTTTTGCCAAAGATTGTAAATTTGGCTAAGTATGAAACTTGGGGTTCCGATGTATACTTGTAAAGCTTGTAACTTGTAAAAGATTGTATAATATATTGTTGGGCAGACTCATTGTTCAGGGAGTTGCCCCTCCCTTTATACTGTGCAATTGTGTTCTTCATGTATAATTGCTAATGTTAATGAATGTGTATGAGTGTTCATTGGTATAAAGGAAGATTAATATTACTTTGTTGAGAAACACAAACTAAGTAGGATAAGTGGTTAGGCGTGGTACACGAACATAAGTATTGGTGAAAAGAAAGTGTTCGGTGGTGCCGCACCTCGCGTAGCACAGTTGGAAGACTACCGTAGGCCTAGTGGCGTGACACCCAGGGTGGAAATTACGGATTCTAAACCCGCATGTGTTGGTTTGTTGTAAACTTCCAAATGAGTAACTAGGATCCCTAGGGTGGAAATCATGGATTCTATAGAGGTGCAGTGATTTTCCAAGACCCCCTTGTTGGAGAGGTAAATCCCCTCTACGGATAGAGGCGATCCCTACTAGCCCAGAACGGGTCTAGCAACAATCAAACAATGCTATCACGCAAGTTCCTAATTGAAAATAAAGAGTAGGTGATGAAGACCTACTTGAGATCCAACGCTTTAGTTTGTAAAAGAGATGTCGCCCGCGTTCCTTTGCCTTGGCCGGTCACGATCCTCCACTATCCACGTGAATGGAAAACTGCACACAAAGAGAACAACA
>APFE031159091.1:102662-115680 GCA_000404065.3 Pinus taeda | reverse complement strand
CAAGATTGCAGATTACACCATCGCAGCGATCGCAAGATCGCAGATTGCACCATCGCAGCGATCGCAACATCGCAGGTCGCAAAAGTTTAATGTTTGCCAAATCTTGCCAGTTCATTTCTGCGATATGCGATCTTGCGATCGGTGTTATCGCAGATCGGTAAATCTTGAAGTTTTTTCCTTATGAGTATTACTTCATTGTGATGCGATGTTATGCTTAACACGAGGGTCTTGCGCATACTAATATTATAGAGAAATGGAGGCATTTCCTATCTTTTTTGCAACGCGGTTTTAAAGATATTTCCCTTATCGTAGACTTAGGTTAAAAATATTCAAAAGACCTTTCTAAGCTTACGATGGTAACCTTATAATGAAGAAAGGAAAAACTTGCTTTTTTCTTAAAAATTTAACTAAGGGTCCCCATTCATTTAGTATTTTGGACAACACTTAAATGAACAAGGGGGGTTGTTGCTGGCCACAACAGGACTGCAAGAGCACTTTTGAGTGTTGGTTCTCTTTGGATTTTGCCTCGATATCATGGATGAGAAGGAAGAAGTCTGATGAAGCTGAGATTCACTAGGAGTGAAGCCGATCCAAACCATTGCTCGAAGGTTGTGGATGATAGACCTCTCATACCGGCACCTTCTGAGGACGACCTCTTTCTGATAGGTGCAAACCCTCTCATTTGCAGCATTAAGAGGGAGTTATATTCCAGATTTGGAATGGTGAACAACAAGCCCGCGACTACCTCGATGGAGCTTAACTTTCAGAAGTTATATGATAGGGATACCAGCCTTGATTTGGGAAATGCCTCTTAGTTTCACAAACTCATACTAGCATTGATGTTCTTGGTGAACTCCCATCCGGATACATGTTTTACAATTAGCATTTTGGGCTCATAATTTGGTTGAGACTCACTAGATTGGTGACAAGAATCTTCTGAGATATCTTCGAGGCACAATCTCTCATGGATTGAGATACACTGCCAGAAATGTAAAGCTGCATGATTATTCGAATTCTGACTGGGCAGGCACTGTGGAGGATCGTAAGATCAGTTTTGAGTGTTGGTTCTCTTTGGATTCTGCTTCGATATCATGGATGAGAAGGAAGCAAAATTCGGTTGCTATAAGCACCACTGATACCGAGTACATAGCTACAAGTATGATCTCGTGTGAAGCTGCTTGGTTGTGGAAGCTTTTCAACGAGTTGTTCATACACATGATGGATACCACCGTAATCCTCTGTGTCAACCAGGGGGGGATTTGATTGTTAAGGAATCCCGTATTCTATGATTTCTCCAGAATATAGACATTAGATACTACCTTATCTGGGATATGGTACGTTGATGAACGAGGAGGCTCCATTGCATTGAAATTGATGTACAAGTTGCATACATTCTGTCAAAGCCCGAGGAAAGGTCAAGTTTGTGACTTTCCCGAACGACTTGGAGTCGTTGAGAGACCCTCTTAACGAGGGTCCTACATGTTGCATGCATTGAGCTCTGGGAGCTCCGGGGGGCTTGGGGTACTTATTGGAACAACAAGCGACCATAGGGCGACTCACCCTCCCCTAATGGTGTGATGTGTACAAGGTGAATGGCTCAACCTTCCCCTGTGATACCCCATGGCGACTTAGGGACATGATGAGTGGTTCTCCTGTTGAGGCATCCTACCCATGTGGTCCGAGACTCATGGGAAGTACCTCTCATCTGGCCAATGAGTAGGGAAATGGGGTTAGGGACAATAGTAGTACTATCGATGGACACATCGTTGTATCTACCGTACTCCCTATGCTAGGATGACCTCCATTGATCTGGGATCAATAAGAGTGGTATGACACACTCTCTTAATATGGAACTGACTTCGGGTCAGTAGAGAATGGTATGAGACATTCTCGATAAATTATTATTCTTCATGGTTCAGCAGAGCAAAGCAGAGCAGAGTAGAGCAGTGCAGGGAATTGGTGGCAGAGATAGTTTAGACATACAGATGGATCAACGGATGAAGTTCTCCCTAGTTGAGAGGGAGCGTTAAAGTTGGCAACTAGGGCCAAACTCCATGTGGGTCATCTTATTTATGGCAGCTGATATTTTGCTTGGATCCCTCTCATCGAGAGGTGTAGGATTGATCTAAAGATCATCCGATTCTGATAGTATCATGGAGTTATGAATTTATTTGTGTTATAAGACAATTCGTCAAGGTCAACCAACAACCAAATAAACCCCACATGTGCTCAACGTTTTAGTATAAAAGGAGATGACTTGAGAGTCATTTCACACACACTTCTATCTTGATTTCTCTCCACTTGTCTTGAGTTTTAGTGGAAGAGAAATCTAGGAGTGGAAGCCCTAGATGTTGGAGGCAAAGAAGGCAACCCTAACACAGTGCAAGAAGGCAGCCCTAAAGCTATCCTAAGGCAACCCTAACGTAGTCCAAGAAGGAAACCCTAAATCTATTCTAAGGCAAACCTAACGCAGTCCAAGAAGGCATCCCTAAATCTATCCCAAGGCAACTCTAACCTACTCTATGTCAAGCGTATCCTAGTCACTGTTAAGATGAAGATAGACGTTGTTCTAAACATACCAATGGTGCCCTAGCTGTAGGCATATGGTGCCCTAAATGTAAGCCTAATGTGGTTGAAAGGGAGGACTTTTTTAAGGCATAAAACAAGGCACTGAGCTGCTGAAAGGAGGCCGAGGGTAGGCCAGTTTGAAAAAGGGTTGTTTGGGGCAGTGAAAAGGTGGGTTGTAGGTGACAACGTGAGACTGTGGTAGGCTGCAGTCCTAACCACCTCAAGACATGGACAATGTGGAGAGTTTGAGGGTTCAAACATGCCCTGAACAATAGTATGGCTAAGGTATTGGACAACAGCAAGGTATGGAAAAGTAACAAGATATGACATGACTGTTAGGGACAACAGCTACAACAATAGGCAGTAGTAGCAAGCATGGTACTGCAAGGGAAAAATGCTTAGTAAATGGGACAACAAATGAATGCTAAGTAAAACATGGGACATCATGTCAAGCATGGACAACATGGCAAGAGCACATGAGACATGCTTTATGACAACATGGTTCAACATACCACATAGGACAACAATGGCATTGTGTAGCAATGACATAATGGGATAACAACAACAACAAGATGTAGCAAGCAAATGGCACAACTAGGAAATGGTGCTTAATACATCATGGTAAATGGGATAGCTAGGCATGGTGCTTAGTACAGTATGGCACAGGTGACAATTGTGGCAGCATGGTGTAACAATGGCACATGGGACAACAGTGCAGCATAAGGTGCAACAATATGATGTGTACAACATGGTCATGAGGTCCAACATTGTGATGATGGGTGCAACAAGGTGCAGCATGGTGAGGTGCAACATGATGACGAGATGTAGCATAATGACAGGTGAAGGAGTCACCTTGGAGAATCAGTTGAAGCAACATGTCTTCAACTGATCTCATGTATCGTCTTCTTAGAGATGATCTATGCTCTTATCTAGATAAGTCAAAGTATTGACTTCTGTTGTAAATGTACTATCTCTCTCTCTCTCTCTCTACTGAACTATTGACGAACATATAACAAGAATTGATCAAGGGTTTCCCCACATTGGGGTTTGTCCCTAGCTAGAGCCACATCTTATGTCCTCTTGTCTTGGCTTGTCTTCTGCGATTTATGTTTATGTTCTATCTGTAGTTTACTTTAATGCTGATGTGATTGCTAATCTGGAAAATATATTGAGCTAACTGGGAAAATTGAAATAAACTGCTCTAAGCATAGAACATACCTAAAATTAACACAGTGCTAGGGTCAACATGGCAACATATTGAGAGGGAGTTTTAGCCAATGTTTTGAAACTCCGACTCCGACTCTGACTCGACTGTGGGTTGACTCCGACTCTGACTCCAAATCGGTATCGACTCGGGCGACTCGATTTCAATGACTCGGTCGTTGTAAAAAACACACACACACACACACACACACTCACACACACATATATATATATACAAACATAATTTTAAAGATTTTCATTCATGTTTCCAAACACATAGCATTAGAATATAGATAGAAGACAACATATGATCAAAGTAGGCTCATGAATATATCCATTATATCAAAAATTAAAATGGCACCGAGTACACAGTCCAATACATACATGATGATGATATAGAGATCAAAGAAAAAACACATAACCAAGGAGGCTAGAAATGGCCTCTACAACAAAAGTAAACTGTGACCAGTACTACTGGCTAGTGGCTACTGCTAGAGGAGCCAAGATAATTTGGATCAACCACTGGTAGCATATCTACATGCTTCATAGTTTGTAACTTATTTTTAATCTTGTACCCTCATCAATCATCTTAGACCATCTCACCAAGATGGATGTTAATAGATGTATTCATGAGAAGAACTACAAAAGCAAATTGTATGTGACATAGTCTATAGATCAAGATATAGGCTCCCTAACGCCAAAACTTCTGCATCCACATCTACATGCAGTCATGACAGACCCATCTACACTCCATAGAATTTTTTGTGGCTATTATCTAGTTTTAGGATCCCTTGGGGCAACTTCAAGTTTGTTCCCATCAACTTTGTAATATGTGTAAAGATAAACTGCCATCTTCCAAGAGAGAATTGCACCTATAAACATTCTAACTAGGATCACATGTCTGATCAACATTTCAATTTCATGTGCCCTCTTTATTACATGGTTCTCAGATAGTATCATTGTTTACTTAGAAATTCACATTATTCCTTGAGGAATTTTATACACTGAAGGCAACATATGTCGTGCTCCATTCTTACAGGATATTTCATGTTCTTGGCAAAAAGTTCACAACATTAGATCCTATCAAATTGCCAGTGCCAGACTCATCACTTTATATTTCCAAGCACTAAACGATTCATGCCACAGGAAGCCGAGTGAAAAAGTAAACAACCTATGAAAACAATCAACTCATGTGGAATTCATGTGTCCACCAGCTTTTAACACAAATCTCTTCACCAAAAAGCAAGTAAAAAAAAAATCGTTGTTTTTCTTGAGTTTTCAGGCCACTGTTACCAAACCGGCCGGGTTATTACCGAACTGGCCGAGTTGTTAGACAACCCAGTTGGCTCGGTAATAACTCGGCTGGCCGAACCAGTTTGATGGTCGAGTCGACCTGGTGAAGGCTTGACTCGGACCAACTTGGCCAAATCGATTCTTAAAACAGAGGCTGCAGTACAGATGTAGCAGTGGTAGTGGCAGTGTCATGGGCAACAATATAGGGAGCAGCAGTGCAGGGGATGTGAGGTAGCATACCTAGCATCAACACAGGTACCGACGTGGAGGATCAATGTGATGTTTCTATGGTGAAGCATTATTGGAGCACATTCCTCGCTAAGAGGGAGTGTTTATTTTTGGTAGCATCGGATGTGCTCTAGCCATGAAAACTGGTGGAGAGGCTAAGGCACATGAGATCTCCAAGACCCAGAAATTGTTTGGAGAAATTCCACCCGTATGGAGAGATATTGAAATAATTAATATTTTTAATGGGGTTCCTAAGTATAAACTTAGGAAAATTAAAATATTAATGTGTATTAATATAATATGGGTGAGAAAGTTCTAAATAGTGAGGATCAAGCCAGATTTAATCTTAGCTGTTAATTAGGGACTTTATCTCGGCCGTTGAATCGTCAACAGGAAAAGTATAAGAGGAGGCTTGAGGGTTAGTTGGAGATACACCAAGTTGATCAGTCAATTCGATTTTCTGGGGTAGGGTTTATTGAGAAATTGAGTTAGTGATTTGTTGCAGTGAGGGGCAGTTCGGAAGAAGATCAAGAACACATGGAAAGAGGTAGAGAGAGTGTCATAGAGACATCGCAAAGGCAACCTGGGATAACGCAGAGGCTTGGAGGGCCAGCACAGAGGACGTAAAAGGCCGAGAAGTTGACGCAGAGCTGATGCTAGGTAGAAAGAGCTACACTATGGTGTTTTCGTGGGGATGAATGAGAGCTGAGAGGAAAACACAGAGCCATAGAGGGTGATGCAGTCCCTGGAGGGTGACGCAGTTCCAGAGAGAAGCTTGGAGCAACTTTCACTGTCCAATTGAGGAATAATCGAAGTCACTGTGGGGCTCATCATCGGGTTGTTGATCAGTTGAAATATCTGTCTCCGAAGAGAGGTATCTCTACCAAAGAAAATCTCTGAAAGGTGAACCATTTATGGTACCCTAGTTGTATTCAGAAAATTGCATAATAATAAAACCCTCATATCTGCTGCACCGGTTTCCCACATTGGGTTTTTCTGGGGACGATTGTCCAAAAATAACGGTGTCCCTTGTGTTGTCTCAATTATTTGAGTTGTTGATCTATATATGTGTGAACGCTGCATGTGTGTTTATTTTGGTATTTATATTAATAAATAACTTGTTAATGGAAATAAAAAGTAGGAGATAATAAACTAGATAATGCAGTAGGGGTTTCTGATGTGTTAGATTTAGAAATTTCCACAATTGATAGGCTATTTCATCCTTCATTCATCTTCAATGCATAGAGAAAATTACAGTCCCCCTTGCCTGAAATTGCTTGCCCTTAAAAAATTGTAGATTTAGGTGTTGAAAAATGTGTTTTCCTTCCCATGTCACATCCTCTTTTGGTAGATTCTTCCATCTGATAAGGTATTCTGGAATTAATCTCCCTCTTCATTTCTTTTCTCACACAACCATGATCGTCTTCAAAATCAGTTCTAGTTGTCCTTCTTTGTCTAATGGTGGAAATTCGATAAAAGTAGTGGTCTGCTGCCCCACAGCTTTCTTGAGGCATGATACATGGAATACATCATGGATTCTGATGTCTCTCGGTAGTTATAACTCATACGCTACTTCGCAAATCCTTCGAAGAACTTTATAGGGTCCATAAAATCTAGGCTTCATCTTTTTTGTGCCACTTTTCTTAAGGGTGGATTGTATATAGGGATGAAATCTCAAGAAAATGAGGTCTCCTACCTTAAAGTTGTGTTTTGTTTGATGATGGTTTGTGTACATATTCTGCCATTTTTGAGCAACCTACATGTTTTCCTTCAGTACCCTGAGGATGACCTGATTCTTTTGTATCCAACCTTTAGCAATGGGTGTGTTGCTGTCTCCAAAAACCTTATTGATAAAGGAGGGCACATCATATCCATATAGTGTTCTGAAGGGTTTCATCCCAATGGATAAATGGTTTGTGGTATTGTAGCAATGCTCCCTGAGGTACAACCATTTGATCCATGCTTTTTGCTGACCCGTCACATAATTATGCAAGTACCCTTCAATCCACTTATTCATGATTTATGCCTACCCATTTGTTTGCGGGTGATAACTAGTGCTAGGGGTTAATTCTATACCACTAGCTTGAGAGATCTTGCTAGAGTGCACCCATAAACCTACTTTCTCGATCACTAACTATATTTTTAGGTAGTTCGTGGAGCCCAAAAAATTCTTTGAAGAAGAGTTTTGCTACTTGTTTGGCCAAGTAGGCAACTGAGATTGCAAAGAAATGCATGAATATCGTCAATTTGTCTGCCACGATATAGATACAATCTTTGCCTTGCGTCTTGGGTAGCTTTGTGATAAAGTCCATTGAGATGCTTTCCCATTTTTTTTTGGAATTGGTAAAGGTTGGAGAATCCTTGTAGGATGTGTGTGTTTAACCTTATTCTATTGGCATGTCATGCATTCCTTGACGTACTTCATAACATCTTCCTTGAGATATTTCCATGAAAATCGTTCCCTAATATGTCGGTAGGTTTTGAAGAACCCATGATGTCCATCTTATGGAATGTCATGCATAACCTTCAAAATCTTCTCCTTGAGGCCATATTAAAGAACCAAGTATATCGTGTCTTTGTAGTAAATAATATCAACTATTTTGTACATGTCATCTTGGATGAGTTAGTTAG
Source organism: Pinus taeda (assembly GCA_000404065.3). NCBI lineage: Eukaryota > Viridiplantae > Streptophyta > Pinopsida > Pinales > Pinaceae > Pinus > Pinus taeda. The sequence continues at coordinate 107,757 of APFE031159091.1, read as the reverse complement.
TCAACGCACATGCAAACTAGTTCTTAGCATATTTTGTTGAGAGATGAGCCTTCCAATCTTATGTGAGTTCTATGAGGGAACATGTTGTCGGTTTCCTCAAAAGTGCATTGGCCACAACATTCCTCTTCCCCTTTAAATACTCAATATCAAAATCATAGGCTTGTACTTTACTTACCCACTTATGATGTTCTTTTGCTCCAAGAAATGATGTAAGTTGTTGTGGTATGTCATGACTACAAACCTATCTCCCACCAAATATTCTCTGATATTTGCTAAAGCGTGCATGCTTGCGAGAATCTCTTTATCATATATGGAGTAAAGTTCCTTTCTACCCTGGAGCTTCTCACTTTCAAATGCAATGGGGTGGCCCTTTTGCATTAAGACAACCCTTATTCCCTCTCCCGATGCATCACATTCTAATATAGAGGGTTGACTAAAGTCAAGGAGGGCTAAGACTGGAAACAAGCTCATCACTTCTTTGAGCTTGTTGAATGTCTTGTTTGATTCCTCTGTCCAACTAAATGCTCCTTTCTTCGTCAAATCTGTTAATAGTACTCTTAATTAAGATAAGCCTTGACAAATCGCCAATAATAGTTGCAAATCCCTTAAAATCCTCACAACTCTGTCAAATTCTTAAGTGTGGGCCAATCTAATATTGCCTGAATATTCTCTTGATGAGCCTGTATTCCTTTGGTACTAATTATATGTCCCATGTAAAGAATCTTTGTTAATCCAAGCTCACACTTTGATGCCTTGGCATAAAGTCACTGTTCCTGCATGATGCTCAAAAATTTATCCAAACGTTCCAAGTGATCATTCCATGTCTTGCTGTAAATGAGAAGGTTGTCAAAAAATATGAATAAAAAATTCCTTCGCTGCTTGTTGAAGATGTTGTTCATGCAAGATTGGAAAGTGGCGGGAGCGTCGGTTAACCCAAAAGGCATGACCAAAAACTCAAAGTGTCCATAGTGGCACCAAAATGTTGTTTTTGACACGTCTTGCTCCCGAACTTGGATTTGATGATACCCTAAAAGTCAATCTTCAAAAAATAAACTGCCCCATGAAGCTCCAATAATTCGTCGATCCTAGGAAAATGATACCTATTTTTTACAGTCTTCTTGTTTATAGCTCGGTAATCAATACACATTCTCCACATGCCATCCTTCTTCTACACCAAAACCATAGATGAGGTGAATAAAATTGAGCTAGGTCTGATATGGCCCATTGCTAGTAATTCCTAAATGGTCTTCTCTATCTTGTCTTTGAATTTCTTTGGGTGTTGATATGGTGTGGTGATTACAGACTTGGTTCCTTCTTCTAATTCTATAATATGCTCAAATACTCTTTTAGGAGGTAGTCTTGGGGGAATATCACCAAATACCTGGCCATGTTTATCCAACACTTGTTGAATGTGTGCTCTGTACTATGGTTTGTCACTATTGGGAGTCTTTTGGCTCGTAATCCTGCATTTTGTTGCATATGCTATATCTTCGTGCCTAAATATGGCTTCCATTCTTCTGGCATAAATGACTTGTGGGCCCCTATTACTCATGCCCATCAATACTACCATATTGCCATTAGGGGCTTTAAATTCCATTTCCAATGCTTGGTAGTCTATAGTGTGCTTCCCCAACGAATATAAACATTGAACTCTCAATACAATATTAATATTTGCAAGATATATTACGTAAAAGTCACTAGTGAAAGTATAACTACCAAGTGTTACACTCAAACCTGGAATCATCCACGTGCAATCGAAGTTGTATCCATCCACTACTATCACGCCAAGGCCCTCAAATTCTTCGATGGGAAGTCCTCTCCTTACTACTAATGCTGCATCAATGAAGTTGTGTGTAGCCCCTCCATCAATAAATGTTGTGATGCGTTGCCCTTTGATGACTTCCCTGACCCTGAAAGTGAAATACTTGGGCATGCCTGAAAGGGTTGCAATCTTAACTTGTGGTCATCTCTTTTTCTCTCCGCTGGGCCTTTCCTCTCCTTTTGCTTCCTCTTGTGATGGTTCCTCCTTGGGGATGCTAGGTTTTTCTTCTTCCTTTGGTTCCTTTTGTGGCGACTCTTCTTCAACATTCGAAGTGGGCTCCTCTCCTTCTTCCTCATCATCAGAGACTACTTCGATGTAGTGAAATTTTCCCTTACCTAAGCAACGATGTCTTGGTTCTCATGGTTCCTTGCAATTGAAGCATATCTTCTTTCGTTTGAGTTCACTACGTGTTTCTTCATTTAGCTTGTCTTTTTTGGGCCAATCATGTTGAAAGGGCTTCTTCTCCTTATCTTTTAGAGGAATGAAAAGCTTGGATGGATCCTTAGACTTAGTGGCTGCATTTCCCATATCCCAAGTCTTTTTGATAGCCTTCTGAAGGGTGGCGGGGTTGAATGCCTTGACCCAACCTTGTAGGGGTTCTACTAATGCCTCAATGAAAAGCATGACTAATCGCCCTTCATATATATCTGTCAACATGACTGCAATTCGTTCAAATTCTGCAATAAACTCTTCATGCGACCCTGTTTGCTTAAGTAGAGCCAATTCTCTAAAGTGGATGTTTGGGTTCTTTCGATCAAATCTTTCTATCATCCTTTGTGTAAAATATTCATAAGAAGTGATGTTGGCATTCTCCAATGTTACTAGACCATGACACCACCATTCATGCGCTTCACCTTCTAGATGTAATGTTGAAAATTGGATTGCATCTGCTTCTGCCATAGGGTTGAGCCTGAAATAGGTGTCCAATTTCTGCACCCATACTCTTGCTTTACATTTAGATGATCCATCAAATGAGGGAATGGAAAGTTCACTCACCTTGCATATTAGATCAGAATTAGGTTGTTTCCTGGGTCTGTTTCAGAATATGAAATCACTGTATTCATTGAAGGTCATGGCTGCTCGTGTGTTTTCTTCTAACACTGTATATTCCCGACAATAACCATTTAGCAGTGAGTTTGGTTCAACAACTTCTTGGTTTACCATAACTTGATTATTTGTAAATTAAGGAAGTAATAGTCGGTGACTCCGGTTGGTGTTAAGGGGACCAGGTTTATGATTCCCACCTCCTCCCGTGTTAGTTCTGTTGTTGCATGCAACATTTTCATTTCCTATGAGATGAGTCACCAACTCTTGCTGTCCTTGGGCCAATGTTTACATTATTTTTTGTCCTCCCTGCTGCCCTTGTAATATCAAGTTTGATATTTTTGTTTGTCCATGTAAGTGATCCTTGGGGTCTGGATCTCCTCGTTCTTTCTTACCCTCCATGACTTCCCTGCGATTAATCTTATTCTTTTTTAATACAATGTTACTTGTATCTTCCAGAAACATACAAAGCTCACACGCTCGCAGGACTCCAACCCTTCGATACCACTGTAATGGGCTAAGGTAATTTTACCCTAGGTAGTAACTAATTCCCTTGAACCATAAATAATCCACAACATAGTGACCCAGAAATGCAGTGTTATCAGTGTATAAAAACAACTGCAATCCATAACAGTTAGAACTTATAAACCATACATATCAACTACGAATCCTGCGTCCCACAAAATCCAATGCAGAATTCACATATTTTAAACAAGTTCTTGCTCTATCTATATTTTTAGACTAGTTACGAATCTTCTACTATCCTGATTTTCCAAACTCGAATTCAATCGATTACCCTTCTCTCCTGTCACTGCGATGCTTCTGTTGTCGGGCCCGAATCATGGAATAATACCGACTTACATGTATGAACCCTCGCTGGACTGTATGTATGTGTTTTAAGTGTTGATAGCTTTGGGCTTCCACGGCTCTGAATTCACGCTACTTCCGCCGTTATGCCACAGGTTACGAGTTAAGCTACGAACTTCACTTTCTCTAGAATGGGATTCTCGGCGTGCCCAGAATTCAGGCGGTAATGCCAATGTAATTTCACTGAGAAATAAAAGTCGATTCAGTCTTAGAACAAGGGTTTCGCACCTTATTGAAATTTTGCTGAGCAATCAAGCCGACCTTGACTTTAGAACTAAGGTTTTGCACTTCACAGCGGCTCCAATTACGAAAAAATCGCTTCAATTCTTGCTGTGTAGACCCGTACCAGAACAATCAACATAAATCCGTCGTTGCCCTGCCTCTTAGATGACGTCACTGTTCAAAAACCAAAAAGCCAAAGCCGTAGTCCAATGAGTCCGAGGAATTGGCTAGAAAGTCCGAGAAAATTCCGGTAATATTTAGAGAAAATCAGACAAGGATTTTTGTAAATTCAAGTTATAGTTGTTAAGCTTCAAAATTTTAGGTGTCTTAAAGACGTTTTGGATAGTTTTGGATGGTGCTGAATCCATTTCCATAATAATTCAAACACTGTTTCTACACAATTTTTTGAAATTTCAAGTTATAGTTGTTAAGCTTCAAAATTTTAGGTGTCTTAAAGACGTTTTGGATAGTTTTGGATGGTGCTGAATCCATTTCCATAATAATTCAAACACTGTTTCTACACAATTTTTTGAAATTTCAAGTTATAGTTGTTAAGCTTCAAAATTTTAGGTGTCTTAAAGACGTTTTGGATAGTTTTGGATGGTGCTGAATCCATTTCCATAATAATTCAAACACTGTTTCTACACAATTTTTTGAAATTTCAAGTTATAGTTGTTAAGCTTCAAAATTTTAGGTGTCTTAAAGACGTTTTGGATAGTTTTGGATGGTGCTGAATCCATTTCCATAATAATTCAAACACTGTTTCTACACAATTTTTTGAAATTTTTTACCTCCATTTTTAAGACTCCGGACAATTCCTCCCCTCAGTAAACTCCGAAGCTAAAACCCAACAAAATTCCTGCCATTCCATATTAGTATTCCTAGTACCAAAACCCAACAAAATTCGCTGCCATTCCACATTAGTATTCCTGTGCCACAAACAAGACAATTATCAATAGAACTTGTCCAAATAGAAATCTTAGGCCAAAACAAAGAGAAATATATCAACTAAGGGATAATCTTTCAATCTTTCACCATTGAAATTGACAAAAAGAAAAGGGATTGTAAAACCTAGCGAATGCTGGATTTCAAAATGAATTTAACATTTTTATATTTATACATTTAACATTTTTATATTTA
>APFE031159091.1:92092-102546 GCA_000404065.3 Pinus taeda | reverse complement strand
TTTATTTTTATGATATTAAGACTTTCAATATTATATTAATGTTTTTCTCTTACATCTCATTTCAAAAAATAAATAAAATCTGAATGTTTTTTTCTTTAATCTTTTGTTTTGTTTTTAATTATAGCAATATGTAGATTGTATATTAGGAAAATTTGTAATTAAATTTTATAACATTGTAGTTGTGTCATAATTAGGTTTTCAAACTTCAAACAATATTTTCCAAAATAAAGTGTCTCATGTTTTTTTAAATTCAGATTTATTTAAGTTTGGTAGGTATATTGCTTTACAATTTATAAAAGTTATGAAAAAGAATGAAAAGACATGCTAAAGGTTTTTTTTTTTGAAAATTTTATATTTTTGATGGGCCTCAAATTGTGTGTCCATTTGGGTTCTAATTGGATATTCATTGAGTTTATAGTTTTAATAGTGAGTTTTGTTGTTGTGTGGATAGTTTTAATAGAAACTTCCATTAGCTTTATATGTTGGGTGCGTTTAATGTCTAATTTTTTTTTGTACTAGCCATAAAAGATTATAGAGGAAGGAGTACCCAGAAGTGTCTAAGTTGTTCAATTGGGGATGTGAGGGACCAACCTCCAAAGGAAGACTAAGACATGCTACTATGTGGTTTAATAAGGATTGGAGGGACACCATCTAAGATTCCATTTCCAATTCTTCCCTTTCTTGAATTAGTATGAACGACTTTACTTTTGCCTCGCACCCAAATTTCAAAGATGTTGTTTTCTATTCCCATGATGCACTAGTCTCTAGCAAGATTTACTATATGTTGTTGTTGCTCAAAATCCTCTTTCCACCTATTCCACTATAGGATCAAATTCACGACATTGCATTGCAATTTCACCACCTCTCACTTGTAATGCTTCAAGCTGTGCTATACTTCCTTCAATTCACACAACACACAAAACTTGTTGCAATAATGGAAGTCTGTCATTCTTGTTCTTTCTTTTGATGAAAGTACAACAATGTTTGGAACCATGTTAGCTTATCCTCTAATTGAACATCTAACAATGGCAAAGGACTTGATTAACGAGAAGGATTTGCCTAGCATATGCGAAGGCCATCCTTCTTATAGCTCCTTCTCAATGTCTCCAAAGTGAGTACAACAATGGCTGGTCTCAATTCCATGTTATCCATGGAAATTCCACACACAAGTTGTAGATCCATCATCATATTGGTCTTTAGATCACATAATGATGGAGACTATATATTAGAGTAGGGGCAATGAGGGTGTATGTGTTGATTTCTGGTAGCATCGGATGTGCTCTAAGCCTCAATATTTGCAGGGAGGTTGGGACATATATATTCCAGAATACCCAGAAATCGTTTTGGGAAATTCCACCCGGTGACAGTTTTATTAAAATAATTAATTATTTTTAATGGATGCCTAAGTCTAAACTTAGGAAATTTAAATAATTAAAGGGTATTAATAAAATTGGGTGTGAATCTTCTAGAAGAAGACTTAGATAGAGTCAATATGATAGGAGCCATTGATTAGAATTTAATCTGCGCTGTTGATTACTCAACGAGAAGATTATGAGATAGACTTCGATGGGCATTTGGAAGACACATCGAGTGAGAGATCAAAGATCGATTTTCTCAAGAGTGCAGTGTAACAGTTACCAGAGAAGGTGATCGATGAGATTTCTTGTTGTGAGGGGCAGGGATAATTTTCCAGAGGAAGTTTTACTGATCTAGAGAGTGCAAAGCAGAGAGGGCAGAGAGTAGTCTGTAGAGGCAGGGCTAGGCCATGCAGAGACAACATAGAGCTACACTGTGGCAACACAAAGCTTCAGGATCTAGTACTGTAGCTGGGGTGTGAGACTGGGAGGCCATAGGGCTGAGGTTTCCAACAAGAAGAGGATCGAGAGGAGGTGCAATGCAGTCCCAACAGCAATGATGCAGTAACTGCGTGGGTGTGACACAGTACCGCTCATAAACAACGCAGAGGCTCATCTCCAGTGCAGATCAGTGCCAGATTTCCCAGTGACAAGGTGAGATAATCTCACTATCTTTTTGTCCAGTTAGATATTTGTATAGGATTTCCAGTTTGGGCTTCTGAAGAATTTTACTCAGAAATTACTGCATAATAATACAAACCCTCAATTGTTGCACCAGTTTCCCCACATTGGGTTTTTGAGGGGACATTTGTCCAAAAACAACGGTGTCACTTATGTGTGCTATTTATTTCTTTCTCAGTTATTGTTTCCACATATTATTTAAGTTGTGAAGGCTACAGTTGTATTTATTTCGATGTTTACCGTATAATATTGTAAATAACTTGATTCAGTAGGAGAAATATAACCAATTGCTACAGTAGTGATTCGGGGTTTCCGAATTTTCACAATCTGTGACAATCCCTTTGGGCTAATCCCCTCTTGCTAATATTGTAACAGTTTTTTGATATAAATGGCTAAGATATGGAACACAAATTTCAACTCTTGAGGAGAGAGATTACTTGGGAAGTTGAAGGAAGTTGGTTATTAAATCCAGTATGGGAAGATGAATGGTGTAACTCTAATGTGATGATTGTACATTAACTTCATGAGCTGGAAAGGGAAGGGTGAAACCCATACTTCTCTTGGAAAAATCTGCAAGTAAAGAGGACAAAAAAATTAAACTACAAAGTGGACTATGTTGGCAGGGTGGTTGCACTGGTCAAGTGCACGTCCATGCAACCGGTATACGATTACAACAACATTCGTGGAAGGTAGTGGAAGGAAGCTTTTGGAGGAAGCATGGGTCATTGATGGATTCATTCATTTCATGGAGGGAAGAGCACGATTCATTCATTTGCGAAGGGTGCTGGAGTTAGTCACAGGGGGGGGGGGGGGAATTCCTTATGAAAGGAGGAACAAGAAAATAAGGCATAGAGAGAGTTCGAAAAGAGGGAGTTCGTTTTAGTGACAACCAAACTAAATAAACCCAAGAGGGCTTGTTGGTCAAGAATCACAGAGCAATGGCTTGCCTAAGGACTAATGAACCCACTAGAAGTGGCTTGTCTTAAGACTACTGAACCCACTAAGAAGCTTGTGGATTAATGAACCTACTGTCCAGGAGAGAAACACCCAGGTACTTGAGGGGATGATGAGTCACTGGGTGTAGCCTTGGGGCTGATAACATTGGTGCTTGCTCTTACTGATTAATTGCGTATAAAAGTGGTTTCTATGCTCCTATAGAAGCTTATCCTATTGGAATAATGATTTTTGTTAGACCAAAGCCCAAAGGCAGTCTCCACTACAATTGCCAGAGTTAGGATCCATGAGAGGCGGTTAGTCCATGCTACGAAACACATGAGGAGCATTGAACACAATGCCCAACAATCCCCCCCCCCCCCCCCCCCCCCCCCGCCCCAACGCGATCTGTGTGAGTTTCAAACTCTAGACTTGTCCCTCTAATACCACTTGTTGGAATCATGATTATCGTTAAACCAAAACCCACAGGCATTAGTCTCTACTACAATTGCCAGAGTTAGGATCCATGAAAGGCGATTAGTCCATGTCACGAATCACACGGGGAGCACTGAACCCAATATCCAACATATCAAATTGATGAACCTTCCCATGCTAGAATGAAAGTCTTCACCTGGAATAGAGATGAGACTGAACCCTTATGTGGATGTTGACCGAGTTAAAGGCCATGTGGTATAGCAACAAATAACTGTTCAATACACCTGAGGGAAATTAGTCTTGTTCACTATATCTAACAACATTGGTTGTATTTCATTGAGCACTTCTTCTCAAGCTCCGAAATCTAGCTCAGGGGTTATTGGATGCAGAAAAGATTGTCGTGCAAGCCAATCTAAGGTTGGGTGGAGAGTTGAAGTCCTAATCTTAGTTGCCAATTATTTATTCAATACAAGGTAAGTGTTTACTGATGCTCTTATATATTTGAATGTTGAGGAATGTTATTTCTTATGGGAATATGGAATGTTGATTCCTTCTGTGAAGTTTTTAAGGAATGACCGATTCCTGTATTTGCTTCATGATTAATTTCCAACCTTAAGAGATATGTGAATTTTTGTGTTGGTATGAGTCTGAAATCAATCAATGTTGTTTCACTGAATTAGATGGACATGGTATTTTGCATGTATGGTTGTTAAATCTGATTTATGTGCTCTGTGTTATTGAGGTGTTCTTAATGAGTGAAATTTATATATGCTCATATGTTTGGGAGCAGGCTAAGCTTCCCTATGTTTATGTTTTTTTATGTGAATCATGTATGTGATCTGCACACTTTAATGGCCTGAGTTCTACCGTTGGTCGGGGAAAATACGTTGTTTAACTATTATGGTTTTGCTTAAGCACATTCAATGATAGTGTGGGTGCACTAGTTAATGGCCTTCATGGCCAAGGTATGCTTGGAGGGATTTGGAATATCTTGTATGTCAATCTTTAATTTCAAAGAAAGTAAAAGTGCTTTTAAGGACGCATACATAACATAAAGGAATTATGGTCTATGTGGCTTTAGAAAATTTGAAGTTAAAAAGGGTAAAAAAGTTCGAAGTGTGAGAACTTTGTAATAATGCCTAAGTCAGGGTGAGGTTCGCTAGTTAGAAGTTAGGAAAGTCGTCTCGAAGGTAGTGTTTAGGAAAAGTTTGGGTCCGAGTTGGTCAGGGCCCAAGTGAGTCAAAGATGGCCAAGTTGGGAGTCGGCCAAGTCGGGATTCAATAGTCGGGACCCGATAAGGTGGTTCCCCAGTTGTGGCGATGGGGACTAACCTCGACTATGATAAAGCCTTTTTGTGTTTTTTCTGCCCTTCGACATGGAATTATCCAGGAGTGGTGGAGTGATATGCATGGGCAGGATGTGTGATACCACGTGGGTGCCATGTGGCAAACCCCCAATGAGATGACAGAGTATAATGGAATAAACTTAAAATGACCATAAACTTTGATACATAAGTCAAATTGAGGTAAATTTTATATTGTTGGAAAGGTATCAATGAGATAGACGTGATGGTGGCATTGGTTTTTAGTTTTAAGTAGAAATAATGAGAAATTTTATGATCCCATTTCCATAACATGACATTATAGATCGAGTCAATGATAATAACACCCTCTTCTACCCTTAGTATGGGCTATGGGATAGATGAAGGTATGTTACAATGTCTTAATGTCCTCCCAAGTTCACACTTGCATGTGTAACTAGGTCACATTAATAGGTAATGTAATTTCCATAGTATGGTTACATGTCATGGGAGACAACCCTGAAACTTTGGATATTTTCCCTCCCATTTAGATTCTATATTCTTTAATATGCAACCTCACATCAAGGTTGACCATTGAGTCAACACCCACATTTTACCTTTATGGGATGTGGAATAAGATAACTTCCTCAAATTCCTTTATCAACAAGAGGGTCCTTTAGTAGCATCTCATGAACTTTATCATTTGAGGAAGAGTCTACTAATAATACCTCATATAATGGTCATTGAGTTCGCAATCACCATAACCTTGCTTACTCCTTTCTCTCTTAACATGATTATACCTTGGAATACTAATCATGTTTTTGCCTCTTTGTTGGTTGTAATTCCTAGACCCTAGGAAAACTCTATTTCCCTTTGGCTTAGAGATGACCCACCCCACCTTCTCACAACTACCACCCCTCATAATAATAACAATGTCACCAACTAATGAAAAGCAAATAAGTTTCACCTTGAGAAAATTAATACTTTTATATCTTTATTGACGATGACAATGCTACCATCCATTGAGGTTAAAATTGGTTTATTGGACCTTTATAAAAAATATTAATTATTATGTTGTTTCTAAGCTTAAAAATCTTGCAAATAATATTACAAGCTCACTTTGGTTTTCATGAGATTCCACATTATAACTATCAATGGTAGCTTTAAAATGTGATACAATTTCTAATTCTCATTGTGTAATCCAATATAGAATGTCATTTCATTATCTACCTTGTCATAATTGCAAAATTTACAAACATTTTCTCCCCAAGGTGTTTTAGGTCTTGTCTACCTCCCAATTTTACTATGTAGCTCATTTGAGTTTGTTCTTGTTGTTGTAATATTGATTGATTTTCTTCTTGAAGCTATATATATAGAGAGAGAGAGACTTTGAGTTAATACTCTTTGCATTAAATCAATTTTTCCTCAATCTCATTATAACACCATAGTAGTAGTAGTTTTTAATTTTTTTTTTTATAACCATAAAGCTAGTTACAACAATACTATTACTAGTGTTGATATTTTAAATGGCATCCTCTTCTACTACCCCACAATATAAGTGAGTTTTACTGGGTTTTGAAGTTGCTATAAAAATCCCAACATCCTGGGTAACTTGTAAAATAAGAACCTTATCTCAGCCTTATTTTCCATAGAAGGGAGACTAGCCTCTAAAAGAGGGATAAAACAAGGTGTATTATTTTTAATTTTAAGATCATGTATTATCAAATACTTCTAGATTTAGTTGAGTTTTTTGAAGGTCTCTATAAAAATACCATAACCTAAGGCTTATTTATAATTAGTAATATTATGCAATATTTATAAAATCTTTTCAAAAAAACTATTTCAAAAATAATAATTTAACAATTGTTTTTATGGTGTAAAGTGATTAAATTTGAAAAAATTTAAAGTTGTTAAAAAATGAATCCATACAAGTGAGGATAGTTTTAAATAGAGGAGGAATGACCTGCTATAGAGTTTTATGAACCAAACGTTTCGGGCTACCAAGTGAGTCCATCATCAGGGGATGAGACAATAGATATTCTAGAGATATTCATGATGTATCCATGAGCTATATTTTAAGTTATATATTCGCTTTGGATAATCTTAATTTCTTGAATTCTGATGCGCTGCCCATCATGTCCCTTCCATGGTAGGACTTGATGTTGTTAAATAATGAATCCATACAGGTGAGGATAACAGAGGAGGAATGACCTGTTATAGAGTTCTATGAACCCAACGTTTCAGACTACCAAGTGAGTCCATCATTAGGGGATGCGACAATAGATATTCTAGGGATATTCATGATGTATCCATGAGCTATATTTTAAGTTATATATTCGCTCTGGATAATCTTAATTTCTCGAATTCTGATGCATTGTCCATCATGTCCCTTTCATGGTAGGATTTGATGTTGTTAAATAATGAATCCATACAGGTGAGGATAATAGAGGAGGAATGACCTATTATGGAGTTTTATGAACCCAACGTTTCGGACTACCAAGTGAGTCCATCATCAGGGGATGCGACAATAGAGATTCTAGAGATATTCATGATGTATCCATGAGCTATATTTTAAGTTATATATTCTCTATGGATAATCTTAATTTCTTGAATTTTGATGCGCTGTCCATCATGTCCCTTCCATGGTAGGACTTGATGTTGTTAATAATGAATCCATATAGGTGAGGATAATAGAGGAGGAATGACCTGTTATAGAGTTTTATGAACCCAACATTTCAGACTACCAAGTGAGTCCATCATTAGGGGATGCGACAATAGATATTCTGGAGATATTCATGATGTATCCATGAGCTATATTTTAAGTTATATATTTGCTCTGGATAATCTTAATTTCTCGAATTTTGATGCGTTATCCATCATGTCCCTTCCATGGTAGGACTTGATGTTGTTAAATAATGAATCCATATAGGTGAGGATAATAGAGGAGGAATGACATGTTATAGAGTTTTATGAACCCAAATTTTCGAACTACCAAGTGAGTCCATCATCAGGGGATGCGACAATAGATATTCTAGAGATATTCATGATGTATCCATGAGCTATATTTTAAGTTATATATTCGCTCTGGATAATCTTAATTTCTCGAATTCTGATGTGTTGTCCATCACATCCCTTCCATGGTAGAACTTGATGTTGTTAAATAATGAATCCATACAAGTGAGGATAATAGAGGAGGAATGACCTGTTATAGAGTTTTATGAACCCAACGTTTTGGACTACCAAGTGAGTCCATCATCGAGGGATGCGACAATAGATATTCTAGAGATATTCATGATGTATCCATGAGCTATATTTTAAGTTATATATTTGCTCTGGATAATCTTAATTTCTCGAATTCTGATGCGTTGTCCATCATGTACCTTCCATGGTAGGACTTGATGTTGTTAAATAATGAATCCATACAGGTGAGGATAATAGAGGAGGAATGACCTGTTATAGGGTTTTATGAACCCAACGTTTCGAACTACCAAGTGAGTCCATTCACTATTGGTGGTTAATTGGGTTAATGATGTTCAACACTACAAAAATATTCATTTGGTCAACATTATGGAGGATATTCATAGATTGATACTTCCTTTCACACATTTCTCTTGCAGGCATGTCTATTGGACAATGACATGCTTTCAAAGAGAGACTCTCTCTTGGATAGGGGGCTTTGGAAAATGAATGAGATATGGGGCTAGGACATATCATAATTTTACCACGGGCCCTATATGGACGAGATTCAACTAATGTGGGGCATGGCTTGGAACATGCATGTTTTTTTTTGGTTTTTTGAATCACCGAAGGTGTTATTACAGGTTTTTGGATACACGCCTTTTTGGAGCACTATAGCCCTATAGAGCCATTTTTGCTATTTCGTCTGTCTTCAGAGGGAAGAATAGACTTTTGTATCTACACATACATATCCATGTGTTTACTTTTGGACTTTTATCTATCTGTTGTTTATATTTGTATGGAATTTCTAGACTGGTATTAAGACTAGTGTTCATATGTAATATCATGATGGGTTGTAAACAACTTTTTGCTTGATAAGATGGGGGAATCATCCTGAAGAATGCACTATCTCCTTGGTGCATATGCTAAATGTAATCATGTTTATACATATGAATGAAATTGCAATTTTTCTAGGGAAAAAAACCAACTAGTTTTTTTTTTTTTTTTTTTGAGTAAAACTAATTCTATTAAAAAAGAAGAGGAATATTTACAATACGACCGAAGTCAGTACACTGCTCTGATACTATGCAGAGCTATCAGGAAAATCAAGTAAGAGGACAGAGATTTGAACCCACGCAGGGGATTGGGAGGATACTCTTCTGGTGCTCCATGCTCAGCAAAACCATAAAAAAAACACATACAAAACTACCACATAATTTGCATAACGGACTTGCCCGGAAATTGTCATAGCTTATCCAAAAACAATGCCCATGCGAGCACGCTAATCATCCTGTGGTTCTTCCACAATGCGACACCATCCCATTTCTGGCTCATCCATCGCTGGAGCCGCGATCTGCTCTGAGGGGCCGGGGTCGATTGGCACCATTTCCTCGTCCTGAGTGCTACATCCAGGGGAAGTTGGAGCCTGCTGAGGCACCACGCCAATTCTCAACTGAGTAGACTGAGAAGGTCCAAAAATAGCCCCCGAACCTCCCGGATGAGAGTCCGAGTCCTCCATCTGAGGAGACTCATGGAAAACCACAGTTATGTGAGCCGTTATCCGAGGCCGATGCAAGGAACTATTGAAGGAGAAGATAGCAGTACCAGACGAGGATGGAGGCGCACGGTGGCTACTGGAGGCATGATAGCACCCTCTTCCACTTCGTGTGCAAGGGTAGCGACCCGCAAGCAGATCACTGGAGGGGGCGGGCGAGTCCGAGGACGGGCTTGACGGAGCACGCCGAGGTTGACCTCTTCGGCAACCCATTCGTTGTCGAAGTCGAGCCATCTCAGAGGGAGCACTGATAAGATAACTGACGGGCAGAGCAGCAGCTAGTCGAATAAAGCCATACAGACGCGGAGACCAGAGAGGGAACTTACTGAAACCTTTCACCAATAGAACCAAATTGTGCCCAGAATTGACAGTACCTATATCCCGCCACCCGGTATCATAGACTAAACCTGAGACCACATTGCTAAACAAAGGAACAGAGGCGATGAACGCTCGATTCAGGATGCCCCTTTCTAAGCTTAAGGCCATACCAGTTACCAGGTAGCGACGAACCAACACTAGAACCTCCAGAATGTGGTAAACGACCCCCTAGAGAAGAGAGAGGAGTAGCTGAAGCTGCCCTGAAATGTCCGAGCAAAGATTCAGACAGACAATTCCGGAAGAATGCCAAGGGACTGCGGACATAACCCAGGCTGAGATCCAAGCAGGGGCGAGAGTATGAGCTCTGTGATAAAGCTCGCGAGGCTTCACCTTCAACCCCGAACATGATCCAGGTGGATATTGGTGGCCACCTGCCAAGTCCATCTGGACCCCCATCATTGCCTCTTTCAGCATTTTCAGTTTCCTTAATTATAGCACAACTTACTATTTTTAGCAGTTTTTCGGGTCCTGAATTTCCGGAGCCGTTTTGAGGCCCTAAACGACGTTTTTTGGGGAATCCGGGGACAACACAGGTCCATGGAACATGGACCGTGTTGCCCGTTCCAACAATGATAGTGCTCGAATAGATCTTTCTAATGAGCTATTGTACGCGTCAAACAGAGATCGTATGCCAAAGTTA